>OZ007522.1:11988705-12247181 GCA_963931895.1 Eupithecia pulchellata
GGTATATATTAATGTTTAATGAATATACATATAATAAATATAATGTAAATATCGTATATAAAGATCGTCATTTAGTTTTATTGTGTATAGTGTTTAAGTTGTTTTGTGTAATAGTTATTATATATAATGGATTTTGAAAATCTGAAATAAAGGAATAATAAAAAAAAGTATACATATGATAAATATAGATGTTATATTATTATACTTGAGAAATAGAACAACTGTGTTTACAACGCAGGAGTTTAATTCTCGCCTTGGGATGTTGGGATGCCGTAGATTTATTGGGTAACGTAACCTTTACGTTACGCTCTGTAACACCGTCTTGTTTTTGCCTTACAAAACGATTGACGATCGTATGAAATTACGATCGTCGATTTGTACAATATTATATAAATTAATATAAGAAAAAAATATTATATAAATACATTATTATTTTTTTCAGATAATGGAACGAATCCTGTCTGTCGCCGCAAGTGAGAGCCTAGAGTCGTTCCTACAGTTCTCTCTCACATTTGGCGGACCCGAGCATGTTCAAGCTTTGCTTAACTGTACTGAATGCCCAGGTAAAGTATCGTATAATTATATATAAGTATCGTATATTGAATTGAATTGAATTAACAAGACACGCCCCATTAAATAATACTTACGTTACACCTGAATCTCAAACAGGATATATGTGACAATTTCCAATAAAACTCAGTAAACCAATCGTCACATGTGGCTTGCTAAATCCTGATAAAAGCTTGATTTATCATAGGCTAACACTATTATGAACGTTAACTCTGTTAAAATAAGTGTCATTTTCCCTCAGGAATCCGCACCAACTCGCTCGCTCTTGGCCACCTTACCCGCGTCCTTGCGGCTCTAGTCTACGGCAACGATCTCAAGATGGCGATGCTCGTCGATCACTTCAAGCCGGTCCTAGACTTCGATCGTCTGGATAACGAACAGTGGACGGATGAAGAGTTCCGAATGGAGTTATTCTGCGTCCTATGCGCTAATATTGAAAGGAACTCTATTGGAGGAACGCTTAAGGATTATTTGATCTCTTTGGGGGTTGTTCGCGATGCTCTGGAGTATATTGTGGTAAGATATTTTTAAATAAAGGTGCTACATGTAATTTGGAAGAAAATAATTTGTAAAACGTCGAAACCAAAACAATTCATTTATTACAGAATAAAAGGAAATCCTTGTCATAAGTATAATGGTAGAAAAGTGTAGCGTGTAGAAAGCGATTTCTCTGGGATTGTAAATACAAGGAATCTCAGAGAAATCGCTTCCTTTTCATTGAAAATCCTATAAAATATGTTTTCTAAATCCCGATTAATTATTGCTTGACTAGATCTCAAGCATTAATCAGGACTTACTTCTAAGTACTAAATCACTAATATATTTGTTCAGAAACACGCACCATGCGTAAAACCAACTCTAGTCTGCACGGATTCCGACGAGCTAAAGGAGTTCATCAGTCGCCCGGCCCTCAAGTACTGTCTGCGGTTCCTCACGGGCCTCGCCACCGATCACGAGCCTACGCAGGTGAGAAATAAACCTTATGTTAACCTCTTAGGAATCAAATTTGAATTAGTTAAAAGTTTGAATGTACATCATTTGCTACCAATTATAAGCCGATGTGAGAAACAATTATTCCGTAGCCGCCTGCCGCTTAGGCAGAGATATGAAGTTTTTTTGTTGTTATAGTGCGTAAGCACTCGCACTCGGGGTAATCGCTAAGAAATTAAATTATATCCCATCGACTTGGGCGAGACTTGAACCCGTGACCATCCCTCAGTACTTTATTCTTGCCAGTACAGTTATTTCTGAAACTATATTGTTTTTCTCCAGATGTTGGTGTGCGAGAAAGTGATACCGATAGTCCACCGCCTCGAGCAAGTGTCTTCAGGGGAGCACGTGGGTTCCCTCGCTGAGAACCTTCTGGAAGCTTTACGGTCGCAGCCGCAATGCGCCGCTAAGGTGAAGGAAGTGCGAGACTTCACCAGACAGGCAAGTATACACTGAACTAGTGAATGTTAATATGAGCCCTATTGCACACGGAATAGAACAAACATCTATAAAACATAGTGACACTGAGAAGCTTCAAAAAGGTCTTTTTGCGCCGCATCCATGGACTTTTTTATATTTGTATTTATTTATTAAATTATGTGTATCTTTACAGGCGTACTCGATATAATAGAGTACCTATTGTATGTAAAAATAATAGTTGGTAAAAGACCCCATCCTTAAAATTTTATTATTATAAATCAAACACACGCTCTGAGCGACACGTCATTATAGCGGCGTGATTATAGAAATAAAAAAAAAATACATTAGGAGGAAAATTATAACGATTAAACCTTTCAGAGCTTCTACGCCCGTCAATGTGATTATAATTACTTAACATTAAAACCTAACATATAATTATTCTATGTTCACTAGGAGAAGAAACGTCTAGCGATGGCGGTGCGCGAGCGTCAGTTAGGCGCGCTCGGCATGCGCAGCAACGAGCGCGGACAGGTGACGGCGCAGTGCTCGCTGACGCACCAGGTAGCGGAGCTAGCGGAGGAGGCGGGCGCCGTCTGCTGTATCTGTCGCGAGGGGTACAAGTACCAGCCCACCAAGGTCAGTCTACCAGTAGGGCAAGCACGGGCTTTCCTGTCTAAGGTAGAAGAGAGAAAAATTACGTCACTTTGTCATCGAATGCGTAAATTATTTGAAATTAATTTTTTCAACTTCAATAATGTACGCGATTTATGGCGATGCGATGTCATTATTGTCTATTGAATAGACAAAACGGGGATTGTTCTCTAGGGTAGAATAGCCTATTCTACCCTAGAGAACAATCCCCGTGCTTGACCTACAGGCGCTCTCGGATATACAGGGTTATTGGTAGATGATAGATGATCGAGAACCTTAGAGTCTTTTGGACCCGTATTTAGCGCCGTTTCGATCGCAGATTCAGTCGGTATAATCCAACCGTTCGCGCTTACTTTGACGACCTCTGTGGCTCGGTGGGCGAAGGTCCGCCTGTGACGCAGGAGGTTGCGGGTTCGATTCCCGCCTCTGTCCCGGTCTCCGTGTTCTAGTCGTTTCCTATGTACAATAATATCTATCTATGTCATAATATTGTATTATGTCTATCAGTAACATCGTACCCATAACACAAGCTCTGCTTAGCTTGAGGCTAGATGATGCTGTGTGGATTGTCCGGCACTATTACTATTATTATAATGTCTGTCCGCAGGTGCTTGGAATCTACACGTTCACGAAGCGCTGCCCCGTGGAAGAGTTCGAGGTGCGCGCGCGCAAGACTCTCGGCTACACCACGGTCTCGCACTACAACATTGTGCATGTGGAGTGTCACATGGCCGCCGTCAGGCTGGCTCGCGCTAGGTAAACACTTCCTCCCTTATCGTAGTATCTGCTATCTTAAAACAGCTGCTTTGCAGTGTTGCCACTCTGCTTATTTCAATAAAAGAAGACAGGAATAGAGAAAGAAAATAACAGTGTTTAAAAGTGTTAAGCTATTATGAATAAGGAGGGTTCATCTTTAACAACTTGTTTATTTTTAACGGGATATAGGTTCCTGAGTAAAAAATATTGTATGTGAAAACCAAATGACTATTAACAAAACCAAATGGGTAACTAATAAAACCAATTCGGTTTAAATAACCCTTTTAATTAAATAAATAAGACGATGTTATATTACGAATCATATTTTGTAGGGACGAGTGGGAAAGCGCGGCGCTCCAAAACGCATCCACGCGCTGCAACGGGCTGCTGCCGCTGTGGGGACCTCACGTGCCAGAGTCGGCCTTCGCTAGCTGTCTGGCCAGGCATACTACTTACCTACAGGTATGGTATTTTTGGGCCATAAATTTTAAGCAAAAAACACCGCCCCTTCTCTTAATATGTTTATTAAAAAAAACTTAGTGACTCTACTTTACTCAAATCTGAAACTTTTGTCATTTGGTGCTTAATTTATCACTCGGTGAATGGTATTTCGTCTATTGAGAACCACAGATAGAGACAAATCCAACAGAAACTACACATTTCAGAAGCCAATTACAAATACACATAGTGATTATAAACAACATAAATCCGCGCAACGATATGAATCAGATCACCTTTGATCTATTCTTAGCTTTACTCCAGTACCAACGGTGATTACCATCAAAATCTACGCAATAACATCTGAGCATCATTTGATTCCTCGCCAAGTTATTCAATTACCGAACATCTGGCCACGCGTTAACGTTCACAATCGCTTGCAGGAGTGCACGGGTCACCGCGACATCGGACACACCTGTACCATCCACGACTTGAAGCTGTTATTGGCTCGGTTCGCTAAGGGACGTACTTTCCACGACGACACGGGCGGCGGCGGCCCGCTGTCTAACATGCAGCTGGTTCCCGCTTTACTGCACATGGCTCTATACGTCATCAATACGTGAGTGTTACTTGTACTACTTCTACTTGGGTTATGTTTAGGGTACTTCTGTTTCCGCATTCAGGTTCAATATATGGTTCATTATGAGTAATTGTGTGCTATTATAGCCAGCCTGACTCCGTGCCAAAGCGTAGAATCTTCCTGGGGTTTTAACAAGCTTCGCGAAGTGACCTTGTTAAGTTGAGGATTTCAGTTCATTGTGTGTTTACACCCTCGAATCCCAGGACTATGTGGGTAGTGAGTATTACTTGCTCAGATTTCAATAACTTTATTTTTATAGGCTTTCTGTATGCCACCCACTGATGGGTATAGGCCTCCTTTAATCCGCCTTGGCAACCACTACATTTCATTCCTTACTTTAAAGTCTAAAGCGGTATCATCGACGTTCGATCGCTATCGGCATTCAAAGTAAAGTATTATTTATTGCGTGAATTAAATGTGAAGGTACAAAGGTGTTTTGTTTAAAAAGAGATTTAATATATCTACTGTTAGATGTGCAATGTTTGATTTACAATATCGTGATGGTTAAAATTCATGTTTGAATAAATTTACGGGAGTCATCCCGTGACCACGACAGTGTGTAAACCTGTTGAAACGTCGGGAATAATAGGTAAATAAACACGACGAATACCCGTTAAAATAGTACTGAGAATCATAACTAAATAACTTTAATTTCAATCATTATGACATTGTAAATCAGACATTGTACACAGATGTAGAAATATGTTGAATCACATTTTATACTGAACACAAAATTATGTGTTCAGATCGCGTAAGTTAAAAAATATTCAGAAATGTATTGTGTATATGTTATCCCAGGAGCCGCGTAGCCGCCCGCGAGGTGTCCGCTCTGGAGGCCATGCTGGCGTGGGCGCCGAGCCGCGTGCTCGAGTCGGCGCACGACGCGGAAGGCCCGCTCTACTTCGCCACTCTCATGCTCATACTCTACCCGCATGCCAAGTGAGTACACTATAACTGGGAGAAGAATCTTCCCTATATATAAGATAAATCGGATTTCATACCTTAGTCAGAAATTGCATGACGTCTGCACTGACTTGATTATGCGAGTTCAGCCGATGCTCAACTCGGATGATTCGACAGATTCAAACGTATGGTAAACCTAAGATAAGTCATGTTTTTTGATCGATTAATATTTGCTTTATTAGTAATTGCATGACGTCTGCATTGGCTTGATTATGTGTGTTCAATCGATGCTCAACTCGGATTCGACAGCTTCAAACTTAAACCTAAACTAAGTCATGTTTTTTGATCGATTAATATCTGCTTTATCTTATTACGAAGTTACATTAAATTGTTGTTTTAATTCTTGATATTTATTTTTATGTTCAATTTTAAAGTTATTTGTTATCGAGGTATAAATCTGTAGTTTGTTCTCTAATGTTATTTAACGTTTACAAAATTATTATTACAAACACGCATCTATTTCATGACTATGAAATTTCCACGCACTGTCTGACACGTGGAAACCAGACATATATAGGCATTACAAAGAATTCGAATCAAGCTAGATATATACAATCACTTCACCCTACCATGTTTATAACTCTAGTTGTCTAATTTACATTGCATCATTTTAAGAGCCAACTAAGCACTTTATATACAACTTATTCACCCTATATCTAAAACTCGTACCATCTGTATAACTCTAGTTGTCACCACCAGATGGCGCGCCCTGAAAGTGGACGTCCTGAAGCGCCTCCTAATTATCGGTCACGTGCGCGCCGTGTGCCCCGGCGGGCCGGCGCTGCGCGCGCTCACCGGCGACCAGCGTGTGGTGCGCGCCTGGGCAGACTACAAGCCGTACGCGCTCTACGCCGCCATCATAGACCAGCTGTATAACGTCATGTTCAAGGTAACAATCGGGCTGGATGTAAAATTGGCGCAGCCGCACTTCTTTGAGAAAATTATACCTATAAATTTCCCATATAAATGTAGTACTAAAATTATTTGTATTATCAGAAAATTTTCTCAGTGGTTTGCTATTATTTGTATTAATATAGTATTTAAATAGGTTCCTGCCACAAGCTTTTTTTCAATACTTTTACAAAAATACTTATCCACACAATACGTACAAACATACTTATCTACACAACCAACGTAATGTTCAAGCAAATAATCGGGCAGGCTGTAAAAGAGACGCAGTACGCAGTTGTAGTTATAATAGTTGCAGCGCGGTCCTTTCAGTAGTTTTGGCGCGAAGTGTTATAAACATCCAAACACAATACAATACAAAAATGCTTTATTGTATACCAGAAAAAATACATTACAACAGCCAAACACGACTAACTATGACTTACATAGGTGATGAAATCAATCCAAAGCGTAACGTCAATCTTTCCTTCCAGAACGTAACAGCAACAGCCATAGACCAGTGGCCGATAAAGCTCGCGGAGTACATTCGCCACAACGACGAAGTGAACGCCAAAGCAGCGGAACGCATCGTCACAACTCTAACCGACGAGCTGCTGCCGTGCGCTTCGTTCGCGGAGTTCTGCGACGCGGCCGGCCTCCTCGCCGACATACCGGACCCTGACGCCTTCCTGCGAGCGCTGCTGGAGGAGCAGCCTTGAGGAAGGCAGTTTGTGTCGCACTGCCTTAGCTATGGATGTGTGCTCAGCTAGGCGTACCCTGATGACTTAGAATAGAGGACGATACCGTTTTTTACGTATGCCCGGTTTCTAAAGTAACGGATTATTTTGCGTACAAATGAGTTTTGACTTTATTCACTATAAAATAATGTACAAAACTCAACTAGCATTAGATGATCCGTTTTTGTTTTAAACTTGGCATTACAGATATTTTAAATTGAGAATATTATCGTCTTTAGTTTCGAGAACGCGATCGTCCTTTGTTTTCTGTACTGTTTATCAAGTAACCAGCCTTCATTGTCTGGTGTCGTGATGTGCAGAAGTGATTCAGGGTTTGCGTACAATGAACGGTTCTTTGGCTTTGTTCGAGTCGTTTCATTGATGGCGAGGCCACTCATTCCTAGGCACGGCGTTCACATAACTTTATTTTGAACTGTCACATGTATTGAACAATAGTCACTTATTTAACAGTATATTCGTAAATTATTCAATGATTGCAAAAAAAAAATTATATGGTGCTTCTATTTAGAGGCTCAGCTTTTGGTTTAGTTAATATAGTAGTTTTCGCTTTAATATTGCGTTTTATTTAAATTCCTTAAAACTTTACTATTTTAATTGGAAGACCTTCTTCTATAAAAGCTTAGGTCAGTAAACAGTAAACAAACTAGAAATTTGGATTTCGTTCATAGCATTGCAGTTTTCAAGAACCTAGTCCAATAGCCGTGTGGTGCCGGCATAGAATTTCACCACCCCAACTCTTCCCGTGGGTGTCGTAAGAGGCGACTAAAGGAACAGGCACACCGGGGGGCGGGCAGCAGCGCCTTCTGCAGAACAACTACACCGAACTGCGATCCCCAACCCGCATGCCCAGCCTGGGGATTATGGGCAATAACCCCCAAATAATAATGCCATCTATGGCGCTCATGGGAGGTCTATGTCCAGCAGTGGACTATTATAGGCTGGTGATGATGGTGATTGACCACTGGTGCTTAGCAAATATTCCCTATAAGTCAAGTTTATCTACAAATACTTAATAGTATTACACTGCATACATTGCTATCGCAATCTCGTTCTACCGTGCATCTCATCAGGTATTTGAACTTACACCTTTGTTTACTATTTACACACTCGAACAGTCACACACCTGTGCATTTGTCAAAGCGTGACGCTCGTGATGACCCGGCCTTGGCAGCGAATGCTTGCCCTGACACGAAAGTTAGCTTTAGACAAAGAAGAAACATTAAAGCTTTGCCCTGAGATCGGAGGGAGATATGTCACGAAGTGTTGCGAAACGAAGAAGTACTTACCTAATACGTACTAAGAATCGGATATTGTCATAATGGTATTTTTGGTTGGTAAAAAAATATTTTATTACTATATTATACGACAAGACAACCGCTGTGGTAGACGTAAGTCTGCCTGCGACGCAGGAAGTTGCGGGTTCGATTCCCACCTCGGGACAAATATTCTGGTCGTTTTCTATGTATAAAAAATATCTATCGATGTTATAATATTGTATTATGTATATCAGCCATCTAGTACTCATAACACAAGCTCTGCTTAGCTTGGGGCTAGATGATGCTGTGTGGATTGTCCGGCATTATTTATTATTTCATATAATAATAGGGGTCACATTAGTGGCCCAGTCGATCGTCACCGGGAGTCCTTTTTTTACAAGTTACTCTTCGGATTATTCGGCTATTGATATCTTTGTTCCAATAATAGTTTTACAGAAAGAAGAGTCCATAGTCTCTTGAACTAGTTCAAAGCTGTGTGTTCATTGTGTAAATGTGTGGTGTGGTGGGTGATTAGTTCATAATTTAACTTGGTAGGTATTACGTCCTAAACCTAAAATAAGAGACTGCAGAACCTAGTGAACCTATTGTTTGATAATCTTTGCCGATATTAGGCAAACAAACCACAAACAATGTATGCAATGAAGATAAGTACATTTACAGCTTAGCTAGCTTTCACATTAGAATTAAATCTGCAAATATTTCGGAAATATTTATATTCAAATTAATATCCTTTCTGTAATCTATTCTTTTGGATTGCAATGCCACTTCCTATATGAACATCTGTTGCGAATGTAATGGTAAACTAAAACGAAAAAAATATTTTATAATTTTTATTACCTCGATAAAAATATATTACGTGAGAATTAATACAAATCGATCAATTTGCAATCTCACAATTAAAAACTAGCACAGGCTATAGGCACATTTTAACAGGCCGATACTTATAATTATTCACAACATAAATAAACTTAATGTTAACACTTACATAATAAATAGGCTAGTTATCTTACACAACAAGTAGAAGCTGATTTAGCCAGAATAATCTTCATATAACTTTGGATATAAAATAATTAATAAATAGGCCGTTGCTAACAACTGATTCAATTAATACGTGAGATGTGTTTCGAGACTGGAAGACCCTAGAATTTGTTATTTCCTCTCGCGCATAGAAAGTACCTATGTTCTAAACGTAAGTTTATAGAGAAACTCACACTGAAAGACCTGTTGTACCACAGGTCCATCAACCAATTTTATAAAGCTCGGAAAGTTTAGTTCGATAAATTTGTTTCGCATCGTCTTAATTTTAATCTCGCAGGGCTGATAAGACGAATAAGAATTTTATTATCGAAACATATTTCGATGCGCAAGTGGAATCGTTCGAAGGCACCGCGTGGTTTACTCAGAGTCGTCTAGAAGTCATACGAGCCGCTCTCTCCATTCTTGCCGATCTTGAGGATGTACTTGTAGAGTAGACCCGCGATTATGGCGCCGATCATGGGACCCACCCAGTACACCTGCGGAATAAAACAGTGAGTCAATTTTTGGAAATCTAAAGTTTATAAAGAGGAAGTTTTTTGGCTTGAATGAAACTGCTGGACCGTTTTGAAAAGTTCTTTCACCATTAGAATCCTACATTATCCCTGATGAGATATAGAATATGCAAAAAAGTTACGGATCTGTATGAAAACTTCAATAACGTAGGTATGTGTAAAAATTAATAATTTTTGAGATTTTTTATAAGTAACCATGCGAAGCCAGGACGGACCGCCAGTATTTTCTAAATGGCCTAGCGCCGCCGTTGGCTATCAATTTATAGAGATTTATGTACCTAAAGATGTTAAATCGTAGTTTTAAAATAGCGAGATTCGACCAATAATATAAATGTGTCTCATCTCCACTCCGGGTAGATACATGGAAAGGACATAAATTCGACCAATTAAACTATGAAGCTAAATTTATTTTATTTAGTTTGACATAAATTATTTCCATTTATTTATATATGCAATATATAAACCGGCTCTTACTCAAATTAGTACCTATCTACTGCTTTCCTCAATAAGCTAAGGTTTCTTGAGGACCACATCCGTAAAAATCTCTGTATAAAGTCTACTGATAGAGCATCCTGTTGCGAAGCCGGGGCGGACCGCTAGTATTTAATAAGTTCATACCCACTATAGAATATGCCGCTGCCATCTACAAGATCTACAAGCGATTATGTTAGATCAGAAACCCTATTGTTAACAATGTTGTTTGAACTTTACCTAATGATCGCAAGAATGCACCAAATTCTTCACAAATCACGCCGAACTTTAGTGTGAAAAGTTCACATTAGCTAGCTGTACCAGAAGTATAGCCACGACCTTTGAATATGTTTGTAAAGCACGAGATATGCAGCGCAAAGTTCAGCGACTAATTTATTGTTGTGACAAAGATTATTTGGCTTATATTGGTCCAAAGCGATTATCTCTATTCACCCTACGCCTTAAAGTTGTATAGATACATCAATATTAGGCTGTAAGCGTGCTAAAACTTTCTGAAAATTCAATATCCTCGAGTGATACGTCTTGTAGAGTCACAACAACATCGCGTACGTAATCAAAATCAAATATTTCAGTTTATCACCATAAATTGTTAGTAAACCGACCTATGTAGGTAGGTTTACTAACTACACTATTTTAATAACATTAAAACATTTTTTTTACATTGATATCACATAAACTTTAAACTTTACGGTAACGTTTATAGACAGAGTGTTTTTCCATAGGTACGCCATAAATATATTTCAATCAACATTTCTCATGCAATCAGAGTTACATAAATCACGCCGGACAAACAAACACTTCCACGCTTTCTGCACTCACAAAACATGGGAAGACAGCACAATACAATAGGCCTAACTCATCAGTCCAGTTCTAACTGTTACACAAGTCATCATCACATTTGCATTGTTTTGTTGGTACCTGAGTTGGTTTTGTCACTATTGTGAGAAAGAAAGCTGCATGAGTCATTCATCATGTACGTACTTACCTAATAACAGTACTATGATAAAGTAAACATCGAAAACGCTGATGCGGAAACGGAAGACCGGCTTCTTCCGAAATATAACGATTTTAAAAATGTAGGTACTCTTTCTTAACTTTGGTAAAAGTTATCCGGGTACCTATTTGATTTTTTTTCTTTTTCCCGATATTTCAAACGCGTTACAGTTACATGATAAATACACGATAAACTATAATGTTTGGAGAGCATTGGTCAAAAACTACGTTAGTTCAAAATAGAAGAACAATTTTAAATGCCATTACGTAATAGGAAGTAAGACAAATAGGTACTTCGCAAAATCAATTTGATTGCACTTATTCTCGACTGTTGAGATATCTCTTTGCTTGTTTATTTATATAAAAAGAGTACCTACTCAGACTTTTTAGATCCACGCAATAGCTAATGAAGCTATCGAATATGATGATTTAAGAACTTATTACCTAACAGTATTAATGACGAATGTTTAAACCAAAATGCATTTACTGCAGTGATAAATACAACTATTGCCATGAAGGACTCACGTGGTTCAGTGAAAGTGATTGGATAACTGCTGGATCTCGATGAGTCGATTCGTATGCAAATGTAATGGTAACGTCCTGACTCACGAGTTGATTTGCATAGGTAAACCATTAATTGCATAGAAACGATTATCAACTTAGTTACTGAAGCTTTTCCCAGGATGCTAAAGTTATTTTGAGTTTCTAGGTATGCACTTGCGTAAAATTCAGGAAAACCTTGGATATAGAGGTAGGTAATATTTATAAATTTTAACCTAACCTTACTTTTCTTATAAATATTTTTAATTCTTCTTGTGATAATAATTCACAAGAAAATATATTTTAGTCGAATCTAAATTTAGTCATCGTAGGTAGTTCATAATAGTCATATAATAGAACCCTTACATTACCTGTTTATTTATTTCTAAAACGCTTCATAACCTATGCACTATTTTCAGATTGTGCAATTAAAAAGTGGTACATAAGTAGGTATTCTTACCCATTGAGAGGTCCAAACGCCCATCACGAGGGCTGGTCCGAATGATCGCGCCGGGTTCATGCTGGAGCCCGAGAATGGAATCTAGAACGTAGGAAATAGAGATTAAATTTGCCTAATAGGTATAAAGACCAAAAAAGCTTTGATCGGTTAGCTTTCTATACTGATTCTCAGACCTAATCGTAGACCTTTTTGCATTTAAATTTGCAACTTGTTTTTAATCTACTGGCCCACGAAGTTGCTCGATAATCATAAATTAAAATGTATCGTCTGTTATGATAATAACACACCTTCCGGAAAAGCCATTTTATTTATTTACTTAGGGAAACAAAAAGCTTTAAAACTATAAAACTAGCACTTAACAATCGAAACAATAAGCTAAAAAGTTTCTACAGATAGAGCGAGAATAAATTTTACCCACTCTATTTAAGACTTGCTGACGTTTCGGACAGAATAAATTGGGAGCCTTTGTCCGGAATGACACTTTATAGTTTTAATGTTTTCTTCACTGTCCTTCTTTACACTACATACATCATACATCACTACATTCATCTACATACATACATCTACAAACAGCCGAGAGCTACAGGCACAGGTAACTTACACAGGCAGCGTGGCAGGCGCTGATACTGAGTCCAATAGCGAGCGGCGCGGATCCCTTCACGTCGTTGCGCTGTCCGTCGCACACGCCCTGCACCACCATCACCAGCAAGAATGTGATCACCGCTTCCACTAGCAGCGCCTAAATAATAAACAAATAATAATAAATAATCTTTTTTCATAAATGTTTTATATATATGTAGGTAAATCTAGCAGCGCCTGTTCACACATCATTAACAAATCATAATAAATAATCTTTGTAAAGGTTTTATGTTTATACTCGTGTATTGGTGGTAAGTAAAGAAAATAACAGAACCAAATTAGAACTAGTATTTACAATTGTACCTAACAATTAGATTGGAGTTAAAAATCTACAGGCAGCTCACAACAGCAGCAACACAGTCCCCAAGAAGATGTGTTGCGCTAGATATTCAACAGCTGTTGGGTAAAACTTCGTCCATGCTCAGATGATTTTAAAACGCGGATAGCCTCAGCACCCACGGACCTAGAGTCTTGAATCCAAGAATAAGTACATAAATATTAACCACTAGACTGGAATGTATGACAAGGGGTAAGGGAGGCCTTTGCTCAGCTGTGGGATCCAGACCAGTAGACTGATTCGATTCATTAAAACTTTGTATTTGTTTTGTAGGAAATAATCGAAAATGGGCATTCAGATCCCTTGTAGACAACATGGTAGATAACAAATGCATCAGTTTATCATCGAATGCGTAAACTATTAGAAAGTCATTCCTTCAATGGTACCTAATAATCCTTCAAAATTACAATGTATGGCGATGGGATGTCATTATGGTCTACTCTACTCTAGAGAACAATAGCCCTACATGTGGGGGAAACCATAATTAGCTATACAAGAATAGAAAGAAGACAGGAGTGTATCACCAAATTTTAATGATGATTTTATAAATAAATAATCTAGTTATAGATACACAAAACAATCTACATCTGGGATGTTTGTTAATAACTCACGGCACAAAAACTAAATCTCACTGCTTAGCGTTGAGTTTCAGATAAAATTGTAAGCAATATTATTGAAGGAATGATCACAAATCGTATAGTAATGTGAATTTAGTATGAAAGACGCGGCAAAAGAGATAATATTCGATCAAGTATGGGCGGTTTGTTTACAAACGTTCTGCATCGAATCTGCTTACTATTTTTTGGGGTAGGTATCATCATCATCATCACCAGCCTATAATAGTCCACTGCTGGACATAGGCCTCCCCTAATGAGCTTAGGTAGGTAGGTATATAAAACTAAATTATACAGTATATATCCGAAGATGTTACACTAATAGACTAAATTATAAAGACGAAAAATAACATAATATTATTACTTAGCTTGGGTTTGTCATGTAAGTAACAAGTTTATTGTAAATGAGAAAAATAAATATCTTTGAAGCGATATAGATTGAATCATATGATTCACGTTTAGGGTTCCTTACCTGAGGTTCAGAGACTCCACGTCCGGGCAGCGTCATACCGAATCCACCCAAGCTCTCCTCAGGGATAGCCAACTGAAATAAAGAAAATGCATCATATAGCTTATGAACAGAGCGACCTATTTATCTATACTAATCTTATAAAGAGCAAAGATTTGATTGTTGTTTGAATTGAATAGGCTCCCAATCTACTGTATAATGAACAATTCTTTTACAATAAGAATCCTTGAACATAGGCTAAAATATAAACGAGGTTTTGAAAATACTCTATAAAGGCTTTGAAAATACTCTATTTTCAAAAAAGGTAGGATACCGTATGAATTTATTTATAATACATAGATAATGCCAGACAATCCACGCATAGCTTGTGTTATGTGTACTAGATGATTGATATAGGTACAAAATACAATATTATTACATATATATTTTTTACTATACATAGAAAACGTCCAGAACACCCTAATAAAATATTTGTCCCGAGGCGGGAATCGAACCCGCAACCTCCTGCCTTGCAGGCGTACCTTCGCCCACCGCCCCACAGAGGTCGTCGATACTAAAACCCAACGTGTGTAAATATTTATAATTTTTGTTAAATACCCGTTCGAAGCCGGGGCGGACAGCCAGTACATAACATAATCACTAATTAATTAGGTACTATAGTAATAAAGTAAGCAAAAAGCTGAACCACTTGCTAGTGCAACCTAACCTAACAAAAGAGAGGCGTGTTATATAATGCTCTATCTAAAAGAACCTAGATTTTGTTTTGTAGTTTAGAGCGATACAACTTAAGGAAGTAACTTGATTTCCTAGAGCTAGTGAATGCCTAAATCTCTTGATACATGATACTCGTACGTGAGGCATTGAAATATCATGCGCATGCGCCGACTAATTATATCTCACACGACACTAATTCATAATTCGCATTATGTGACCTCAGATCTCGCGACATTACCAAACGAGCTAATCAACGACTTGTACATCAATTTGTGCGGCTCACGACTTGTTAATGCATCTATTTTGATGAGTTCTAGGTACCTGTACCCCATCAAATCTATTACGGCGTTTGCCTTTGAAGTTTTGAAGGTACCTACGTAGATATTCTCATAGCTGGTAGGTACAAATTGGTACATGGTCATTATCTAAATGAAGAAAATAAATGTCTTCCTAAAAAATATGACAATCCACACAGCATCATCTAGCTGTGTGGATTTGTGTTATGGATACTGACTGATATACTTTATAAAATTTATAACATAAATATATTTTTTATACATAGAAAAGTACCAGAACAACCGTAGCAAATGGCGATCGTAATATTTTTTTACCGAGGTGGTAATTGAACCCGCAACCTCCTGCGTCGCAGGCAGCTGTGGCCCAATGCGCCATAGCTGTAGTCAAATAATTCGGGTGGACGTGAAAATATTTGAAATTAGTCGTGTAGGTAATTAAACTTCAAAAAACAACCAACCTATGTACCAACCAAGCTTTTATTCAGACCTCAGGCATTCACCTAATTAATTTGTTACGTAAACCGTCTTCTTTTCACGTCAGCCTGTCAATCTATAATAATATAAAGAGAAAAGATTTGATTGTATGTTTGTTTGTTTGAATTGGCTCCGAAACTACTGGACGGATATGAGAAATTCTTTCACCATTAAAATTCTACATTATTCCTAATGAATATATGCTTTAAATTATTTTCAAAAGACTTCAATACCGTGGTTAAATTACTCCCAACCTGTGTAAAAACTAATAATTTTTAAAAATCTTATCAAATACGTGCAAAGCTGGGGCGGACCGCTAGCAAAATAAGCTTTCCGTCACCGCCGCCATCGATTCCAGCGACCTTCTCGAACGGAGGCTGCGTTGAGAACCGTGCTATTACCTAAAAGCTCAATAGCGGCAGGTTGCCGCTACGCTTATTATATAAAAGCTAATCTAAAAACGGCAACATGCCGCTATTGAGCTTTTAGATAATAGCACGGTACTCAACGCAGCCTCCGTTCTAGAAGGTCGCTGGAATCGATCCTTTATTCTAAGATCATCAGTGTCAGGGTGAGCGGGACAGTTTTTATTGAGCACCGTATGTGTAGCGTAAGTGCATGAACAGAGAGTCGTGAGAAACGACTTAGCGTGTGATTATAAATAAATGAAGAAATAATGCTGGACAATCCAAACAGAATCATCATGCACCAAGCTCAGCAGGTTATGTTATGGGTTCTAGATGACTGATATAATTAAAACAATTTATTAAAAGGTTAGATATATTACTTTGGATAAGGAAAGGATTGATATGGAAAACGATCAGAATATCCGCAACTTTTTGTACGGTCTTACTGAATTTATTCCTAGGCGGGTTTCGAAAACGCAACCCCATTTCGTAGGCGAAATTTCACCCATAGTGCCAAAGAGTTTTAAAATAATAATTAATAAAAAAAATCATCATCATCATCATCAGCCTATGTTAGTCCACTGTTGGACATAGGCCTCCCCTAATGAGCGCCATAGCGCCCTGTCTTCGGCTTGTCGCATCCAGCATCTGCCAGCAGTCTTTCGCAGATCGTCATCCCACCTGGTCGGAGGGCGTCCTACACTACGTTTACCGAGTCGCGGTCTCCACTCAAGAACACGTTTACCCCAGCGGTTATCGGTTCTTCGCGAAATATGGCCGGCCCACTGCCACTTCAGTTGGCTAATTCTCTGAGCTATGTCGATGACTTTAGTTCTCTGTCGGATGTATTCGTTACGAATCCTATCCTTCAGAGAAACTCCGAGCATAGCTCTTTCCATAGCGCGCTGAGCGACTTTGAACTGGTGGACCAACCCTATCGTGAGTGTCCACGTCTCAGCTCCGTAGGTCATGACTGGTAGGACGCACTGATTAAAAACTTTCGTTTTCAAACATTGCGGTATGGATGACGAGAAGACTCGACGTAGTTTTCCGAACGCTGCCCAGCCTAGCTGGATCCTCCTCTTGGCTTCCTTCTCGAAATTGTTTTTACCCAACTGCAAAATCTGCCCGAGGTAAGTGTACTCAGAAACAATTTCGAGAAGGTGGCCATGTACGATCACCGGTCTTGGATCAATGTGGGCATTGATCATGACTTTGGTTTTATCCAAATTCATGCCAAGACCGATACATCGGGAGGCTGAAGCTAGACTGTCCAGCATCCGGTTCAGCTCCTCTAGCGACTCCGCCATTAAGACTATGTCATCAGCGAATCGCAGGTGTGAGATGTAGTCGCCGTTTATGTTGATGCCCTTGTCTTTCCAGTCCAGCGTCTTAAACATATCTTCCAACGCGCTCGTGAACAGTTTCGGGGATATGACATCCCCCTGCCTCACTCCTCTGCGCAGTTGGATCGGTTTAGTCTGCTGGTCCTGTACTCGGACACTCATCGTAGCGGCTTCGTAGAGACATCTCAGCACCTCGATATAACGATAGTCTACTTGGCATCGCTGTAAGGATTGTAGAACAGCCCAGGTTTCAACGGAGTCAAAGGCCTTCTCATAGTCCACAAAAGCCAGACACAGGGGCTGATTATACTCTTCGGACTTCTGTATAATCTGCCTCACTGTGTGAATGTGGTCTATGGTACCATATCCTCCGCGAAACCCAGCCTGCTCCGGTGGCTGAAACTCGTCGAGTCTCCTGGCGAGACGGTTCGATATAACTCGTGAGAAAAGCTTATAGACGTGACTTAGGAGCGAGATGGGTCTATAATTTTTAAGAAGGGTTTTATCTCCCTTCTTAAAAAAGAGCACCACCAAACTCCCACTCCACGCCTTTGGAGTTCTCCCACTGTGAAGGACGGCGTTGAAGAGGCTCTGTAACTCCTGTATAACAGGGTATCCTCCAGCTTTCAAAAGCTCTGATGTTATTCCGTCCTCACCGGGGGCTTTTCCATTTTTAAGCTGCCTCAGAGCTAACACGATCTCGTCTTGACTGATGTCTGGCAGTTCGTCGGTATAGTGGCGTATCAAGGTGGCTCTAGAATCGTGGTCGTCTCGTTGGGAACGGGGAGCATGTGCAGCGTATAAACGGCCATAAAAGTCCTCTATCTCGGCCGATATCTCCGGCTTCGACAATACGGTCCTTCCGTCGTGCGTTGAAAGCTTCGTCAGGTGGCTCCTTCCAAGCTGCTGAGTGAATACTTTGGACCCTCGGTTTCGCTCTATCGCCTCTTCGATGAGGCGTGTATTGGAGCTCCGAAGGTCGCGTCGTACCATCTTCGCAATTCGCTTGTTCAGGTCTGACCTCTCTGACGAAGTCGCTTGGGTGGTTTCCCGTCTTTTTGTCATCAGCCCAAGAGTCTCATCCGAGAGTTTGGACTTCTTACCAGTACGCTGCTTTTTGCAAAACTTGATGCCCTCGTCCCTCAGCGTTTCAACCAGATTGTGTAGGGTCTCGTCAGCGTCATCAGTGGGTTCCAAGGCAGCGAATCTATCCCCGAGAAGCTGCTGAAACTTCTCGGTGCCCGCCATGATTTGGATTGGGTTCGGTCGGAGCGTGGACTTCATCAGACGGTTTCTTTCAAGCTTCAAATTTATATTCAGAGAGCCTCGAAGGAGTCGGTGATCAGATCCGGTATTGAACCTGTTGATCACTGAGACATCTCTGAATATATGCTTGCTATCCGTCATGATGAAGTCGATCTCATTTTTTGTCACAGAATCGGGACTCCGCCATGTCCACTTCCTTTGGGGCTGTTTCTTAAAGAAAGAGTTCATTAAGAACAGCCCCTCTTTCTCGAGGAAGTTGACGAGCATTTGTCCCCTGTGATTTCGAACACCAAAACCATGCGGGCCTATTCGGGATTCGTTGCCAGTCTGGGTTCCCACCTTGCCGTTAAAGTCCCCCATAACAACGTTGAAGTGAGCCTTGGTGGTGTGATGTAAGGCTTTGGATATGTCTTCGTACATATCCTCCACTTCATCATCCGAGTGTGTCGAGGTCGGTGCGTAAACCTGAATGACCTTCAAGCTGTAGCGCTTAGACAGCCGAAGGATCAGGTACGCTACCCTGGTCGACACACTGGAGATTTCTTCGACGTTGTTAGAGAGGGCCTTATTGACGAGGAAACCTACGCCACCCTGGGATGTTTTATCACCCTCACGAAAGTAGAGAAGATGGCCCGAGTCTAGGGTTACGGTGTCCTCCCCCTCTCTACGGACTTGCTATAATAAAAAAAATAACCAAATTCAATTTGGTAAAATATATTATTATCCTGGGAAAGGACATAACGCTTGGTATTATGACTACTCTATGCGTTGATCCTACAACAATAAATTGTATCTGTACTCTACATACAAAGGTCGCCTTGCACGCGAAAATAATTAAGAATTCTACTTTATTTGTTCTGTGACTTTAATTCTTTGCCTTTGCGTTATATTATCTGTGGCAAGAATTACGATTATGACTGACTAGATAAAGTGGACGAATCATGCAATCAATATTCTTTAGATTTATTGAGTTATTATTCTTAAGTTTTCAAACTATGATCACAACAGCTTCAGGAGAGTTCATACTTAATGTCACGTCTTTATAATTTCTACTCTAAGTTACACACACTCTATATGGGGATTAGAGCGACGGCTATAAACGATCGCGCAGTTAGTGAGAGGAATGTGCTAAGTGGTGTTATTTATAAATTCTAATCTGGGCTAGTACTTATGTTATCCAAGAACAAATAGATGAGTGAAGGTGGTATCGGCTGATATGAGCAACACTCACGGCAGACGCACATGTCCAGTCAAACAATAGAAATTTGGAATAAGTACGTGTCGGTAGAGAGGGGAACTCAAATCAAATGTTTTGGGTCGAACGGAGCAAAATATCTATTGGGTAGAAAAATCTTGGGTTGAACGCGGCAGCACTCGTCCATCTGCAGGTGTATGCAGCGACGGCGGCTGGGCAGGGAAGATGGCAGGAAATAATGAGCGCTTTATAAAATCGCATTTGCTCCAAATTCGTAGTAGTTTGTTTCGTAGTATTTTACTATGCAAATTCTTATTTAATTGAATTTTAGATCGCAACATTTTATCATCCTTTGTTATGTTTGCATAATATTTAGGTAAAATCTAGTTCGAAACAAAAGTTTCCAATTTAATATACAGTGATAAATACAGTAGATACCTTGTTAGGTCTCTAATGTTTTTTTTACGTATCTAGTAACGAAGTTGCCTTTGGTGGCGCTAGTTTAGGTGCTGTATGCGCCTTAACTAAGAAACACGAAATTTCTAGTTGGAGAGTTAAATCTGGGGGGGCCAGATATTTTTGAAGCGGGCTTCAAATTGTCTACTGGTTCTGATTCTAAAATAATCTTAAAGTGGAAAAAGTGTATCGAATTTACATTCTACTAAATAGATATATCTATTTTCAAATATAATACGTACCTGTACGTATCTGGTTATTTGTATTTCTCACGATGCAATGAGGTCAAAAATCTCTTCCTAATAATAATTGATGTTATTGATTGTAACTTTCTAATTGGTGATTTAGCTTACCTCACAGTTATAAAGTCTAGTCTAATATTAAAATGTCTATTACGTAGGCTAATGGAGTAATGAATTTAGTATACTGTGTTAGCACTGCTGAATTTTTTTCGATTATAAAGTTTTAAAATCGGAACGTAGCTCACCCAGACCAGTCCAGGACCAAATGCAAATGGCACATAATATTTGGCTCAACGTTTAAAAACAAAATAATTATTTACATCAGGGTCAATGACCAGCCAAAGTATAAATGAAAGCGCATTCATCTGGATTCATCATCTGGTCAACAAGGGCTATGATATTTATATATTTAGATAGATAGTATTTATTAATAAAAAAGTATTACTTTTTTATGGTAAGTAGAGTCTTATACATTCTAAATTAGTACATTCTAATTATTAAGTCCCTCGTTAAGGGATGAAACGTTGGTGTTCTTACAACATATAATAGGTTCGTAGTTAACCCGCTTACATTCATAATGAATTCTAAATTAGGTTTATCTCGACACTAGAATTCTCAAACATACATTTTATTGAGAATTCTAATACATGAAATCTCTATAATCTGATATAATCTGAAAAACCCATGAGAGTTACGCAAAATTCACAGCGGTGTCTTGTGTTCTTTAAGGCGTATTATGCAGTTGCACACGCGCGATCCAATGCATATCAAGCACGTGACCGATGAGGGACCAAAGAGGATGAATTCCTAGTAACTTTATTTCCCAAAAATTAACAGTTAGACACAAAAGGTTCCATTTAATTTCTAGTTATGAAACAGTGAAGGAAATTGCCTTTCTCGCAGCTAGTTATGAAAAACAAATATGAAAATGTACCAAAGGCACTGTTATTACTGAATTTATGAAAAGTATGAAAGCTTTCATTATGTATAATATAAGCGGGTTAACTATGCCTAGTTTGGATTGAAAGAACACCAACGTTTCCTTAACTTGGGACTTCTTCCCACACAAACAAGGTGTAGATTAACCGCAGTGTGGAAGTAAGGATAGGATGCAGAGAGTGATGGCGAGTTCGATGCCCACCGCAAGAACATGGCTAGATATATGTCTATAATTTCTAGTTTCATGCCTTTCAAATAGTAACGCAGCATTACCTTCCTGCGCAAGCGCAATCTTCGTGATGGGGAAGTGGAATTAACTCGCTTTCTCACAGCTACCTATTAAAGTGCTCTCTTTAAACACCTTCGCTTTGTTTGCTGAGTGAACTGTGGTAAATAGATGAAAGTATTGCTCTATATAGTAGGTATATATTACTATTCGAGAACTTACGATGTAAAAACAATTGCACCGATAGTAATCATATGTATATTACTTATCATAATATATATAAAAATATATTACTACACACTTGACAGTGATCCAGCTTAAAAATATGTTAAAAAAGACATAAACGCGCTCCTAGTGAACGCGCAACAGCTAGGTACGATATCTTTGCCATGGATTATAAAACTTACAGAAACATAGGTTTGTCGTCGTTGCATACAATTTTTTTTTATTCAATTCAATTTGACTTACAGAGTCTTTTCCAAGACATCAAACGTTATTTAAGCGTGCGACAAAATATAGAGGTCATCATGCTTAGGGTGGCTAATTTTATGCTTAGAAATATTCGATCTGAATTCTGCCTCACCAAAAACTGGTTTGCTGATTCCAAATTAACTAATTAATTGAAAACCCCTAGTGTGTAAAATTCAAAAAATAAGAGCAGATAGAGTTTCAACATAAAAAAGTCATAACATTGAAATCGCTTTCAAAAATAAATAACAGATGTTCCAATTGAACGATCTTTTCTTTTAAGACAATTGATAATTTTCTTTCCCATCTTTCCCATAGTTCTAATGGTGTCTTACCCTGATAAAAGCAGCTCCAGCCACAGCGCCGACGCACTGCACGATGATGTAGCAGACAGCCTTCAGGATCTTGATGTCCCCAGACACCAGCAAGCCCATCGTCACCGCCGGGTTGATGTGCCCGCCGGATACATGCCCGATGGCCTAGGGACAAGACACGAACTATTTAGTTTAATTATAGACGGAATTATTGATAGCAATTATAGCTTAATGTCCAGCAGTGGACATTTATAGGCTGATGATGATGATAGCTTCGTATCAAAAACTCAAACTCAAAGTAATTTATGTTCTTTTAGATCTTATATATATTAAAACTAGTGTTTACAATTGAGCTAACTGCAGGCTGTTGCAAAAAAAACTACAGGAAGCTCAACTGGTCTATATCAATCCCAGTTAGAAGTGTCCCCATGAGATGTATCACAGAAGAGATCTGTTAAATAAGTAATAAATTTTAACAATATAAAACTTTTCCGTTCCAGCCAGTCACAATATTGAATCGCGAACTCAAGCAATCCATCGGGTTGATATAATAATTGCATACATTAATTGAATGGCAAAATGTAATTTAATTGTAATAATACGAGTAACATCAGCAATTAACATGTTCGTGCCTGTCTGACGTTCGCCATATGAATAAATCTCAATTACGAACTTTACCGACAAACTGAATTAATTTGCTACGCTGACATTACTACAGCGTCGCGATGCTATGAATCTCAGATTTATATTGACTATAAATCAAATTTCAGGGATATAGTTCACAACAACCTCCTGTCCTTTAAGTAAAATTTTGGCTATTGCAACCAGTTTCAAGTTTGAACGGAGACTAGCCGTGTGTGCAGGACATTATTGTAGTGTACAAGTGTGCGCAAACATAGGTACACTCGCCTTTTTAGAAAGGGTGGCAGCCCTGTAACGCTCCCGGATCATTTATCATAGTAGAAGATAGAGCAGTTTTTCTTTTTAAAAACATCGAAGAATTTAAGGCTTCTACCTCTATTTTACAGTTACACTGTGTTCTGTTTATTAAAGTTAGTTAAAAATACATGTGTTTTTAATTTCGTAGAACACTAGCATTGTTTATATCATTGAAAGTCATTGAAATAAAGCATTTGAAATGTGATGGGTCAATAAAATAATAGATGCGCATGATCGTGAGAAGGGTGCGCACGCGACGACCCATGACTCATATGCTCATGTAAGTTATCCGATACATTATACGTAATTAAAAGCTAAAATTTTACACAACTTACGGTAAAGGTAAAGTTCGTGTTCGAGAGGAATAAAATCAAAATGACGACCTTTGACTAATTGCCTCACGGGCACACTAATTACACTAACTTCATGGGCCGATTAAATAAACCCATCAAAATTAGGCTATTTATAATCTGTGAAATGGCTATCGGAAATTGGTTTTACTAAAACATTTATGAATAAGGGACATAAGTATTATAAACGGTAAATCATTTCAGTGGTCTTGAATTAAATATCGTTTTTCTACTAAGTAGAGCAGTTAATAAATTGTTTTTACATTCGGAAGTTCTAAATAATGATTGTAAGCAGACGTTTACAGTTGAGATGACCATGGCATTGAGTAGATCAATGCTGCCAGAGTGCAATTAGCTGAGTGGTTGATAGAATATTCAAATTTATAAATGTGAACCATTGGAGCCTTGAACCATATTTTATTTGCTTTATGCTTTATTTTGCTACCATATTTCATTGATGAATTAGCTAATGTAAATTGTAAATTAGTTCGGTATTTTTTTTTAGTTCCGTTTGGTATTTGGATGTAAAGCTTGCGAAATGCTCCTTATGTGAAAATGTTTTGTGTTGCTAAATAATGTCACAACATGGCATGTGTTTTAATCCAAAAGGGATGATTTCGGACCCAGAGGGGGTTCCGGTTAACTTTTTTCTCTGATATTTTGACTTGCAAATATTAAATATTTATTTTACAAAATACTGTTTTATTCTTGTTTGTGTAGGTACCTACACATGTTACGTAGCACCCAGTAAAAAAAAATATTTATGAAGTTTTTCATTATATGACGCCGTCCAATGTGGCGCGGCCGCCGAGTGGTGACGGCATAATATAGAATTTCACCACCCCAACTCTTCCCGTGGGTGTCGTAAGAGGCGACTAAGGGAAACACACCGGGGGGCGGGCAGCAGCGCCCTCTGCAGAACTACTCCACTAAACTGCGATCCCCAACCCGCATGCCCAGCGTGGGGATTATGGGCAATACCCCCTCAATGACAAGAACCGCCACAAAATGGCCCCCAGTTCCCGGCCGCCTCGCTATTCCTGGCCATGGTAGCGGCCACGGTAACGGCGGGGCAGGGGGTGCTAGGAATCTCCGGGCTACATTAGGCTACCACACCCCACACACACTGACCCTGGCAACGTTTAACGGACGCACTCTGAGGCTTGATCACCATCTAGCGCAGTTGGAAGTGGAGCTAGAGAACATTAAATGGCATGTTCTAGGGTTATGTGAAGTCCGTAGAGAGGGGGAGGACACTGTAACCTTAGACTCAGGCCATCTTCTCTACTTTCGCGAGGGTGATAAAACATCCCAGGGTGGCGTAGGTTTCCTCGTCAATAAGGCCCTCTCTAACAACGTCGAAGAAATCTCCAGTGTGTCGACCAGGGTAGCCTACCTGATCCTTCGGCTGTCTAAGCGCTACAGCTTGAAGGTCATTCAGGTCTACGCACCGACCTCGGCACACTCGGATGATGAAGTGGAGGATATGTACGAAGACATATCCAAAGCCTTACATCACACCACCAAGGCTCACTTCAACGTTGTTGTGGGGGACTTTAACGGCAAGGTGGGAACCCAGACTGGCAGTGAATCCCGAATAGGCCCACATGGTTTTGGAGTTCGAAATCACAGGGGACAAATGCTCGTCAACTTCCTGGAGAAAGAGGGGCTGTTCTTAATGAACTCTTTCTTTAAGAAACAGCCCCAAAGGAAGTGGACATGGCGGAGTCCCGATTCTGTGACTAAAAATGAGATCGACTTCATCATGACGGATAGCAAGCATATATTCAGAGATGTCTCAGTGATCAACAGGTTCAATACCGGATCTGATCACCGACTCCTTCGAGGCTCTCTGAATATAAATTTGAAGCTTGAAAGAAACCGTCTGATGAAGTCCACGCTCCGACCGAACCCAATCCAAATCATGGCGGGCACCGAGAAGTTTCAGCAGCTTCTCGGGGATAGATTCGCTGCCTTGGAACCCACTGATGACGCTGACGAGACCCTACACAATCTGGTAGAAACGCTGAGGGACGAGGGCATTAAGTTTTGCAAAAAGCAGCGTACTGGTAAGAAGTCCAAACTCTCGGATGAGACTCTTGGGCTGATGACGAAAAGACGGGAAACCACCCAAGCGACTTCGTCAGAGAGGTCAGACCTGAACAAGCGAATTGCGAAGATGGTACGACGCGACCTTCGGAGCTCCAATACACGCCTCATCGAAGAGGCGATAGAGCGAAACCGAGGGTCCAAAGTATTCACTCAGCAGCTTGGAAGGAGCCACCTGACGAAGCTTTCAACGCACGACGGAAGGACCGTATTGTCGAAGCCGGAGATATCGGCCGAGATAGAGGACTTTTATGGCCGTTTATACGCTGCACATGCTCCCCGTTCCCAACGAGACGACCACGATTCTAGAGCCACCTTGATACGCCACTATACCGACGAACTGCCAGACATCAGTCAAGACGAGATCGTGTTAGCTCTGAGGCAGCTTAAAAATGGAAAAGCCCCCGGTGAGGACGGAATAACATCAGAGCTTTTGAAAGCTGGAGGATACCCTGTTATACAGGGGTTACAGAGCCTCTTCAACGCCGTCCTTCACAGTGGGAGAACTCCAAAGGCGTGGAGTGGGAGTTTGGTGGTGCTCTTTTTTAAGAAGGGAGATAAAACCCTTCTTAAAAATTATAGACCCATCTCGCTCCTAAGTCACGTCTATAAGCTTTTTCACGAGTTATATCGAACCGTCTCGCCAGGAGACTCGACGAGTTTCAGCCACCGGAGCAGGCTGGGTTTCGCGGAGGATATGGTACGATAGACCACATTCACACAGTGAGGCAGATTATACAGAAGTCCGAAGAGTATAATCAGCCCCTGTGTCTGGCTTTTGTGGACTATGAGAAGGCCTTTGACTCCGTTGAAACCTGGGCTGTTCTACAATCCTTACAGCGATGCCAAGTAGACTATCGTTATATCAAGGTGCTGAGATGTCTCTACGAAGCCGCTACGATGAGTGTCCGAGTACAGGACCAGCAGACTAAACCGATCCAACTGCGCAGAGGAGTGAGGCAGGGGGATGTCATATCCCCGAAACTGTTCACGAGCGCGTTGGAAGATATGTTTAAGACGCTGGACTGGAAAGACAAGGGCATCAACATAAACGGCGACTACATCTCACACCTGCGATTCGCTGATGACATAGTCTTAATGGCGGAGTCGCTAGAGGAGCTGAACCGGATGCTGGACAGTCTAGCTTCAGCCTCCCGATGTATCGGTCTTGGCATGAATTTGGATAAAACCAAAGTCATGATCAATGCCCACATTGATCCAAGACCGGTGATCGTACATGGCCACCTTCTCGAAATTGTTTCTGAGTACACTTACCTCGGGCAGATTTTGCAGTTGGGTAAAAACAATTTCGAGAAGGAAGCCAAGAGGAGGATCCAGCTAGGCTGGGCAGCGTTCGGAAAACTACGTCGAGTCTTCTCGTCATCCATACCGCAATGTTTGAAAACGAAAGTTTTTAATCAGTGCGTCCTACCAGTTATGACCTACGGAGCTGAGACGTGGACACTCACGGTAGGGTTGGTCCACCAGTTCAAAGTCGCTCAGCGCGCTATGGAAAGAGCTATGCTCGGAGTTTCTCTGAAGGATAGGATTCGTAACGAATTCATCCGACAGAGAACTAAAGTCATCGAAATAGCTCAGAGAATTAGCCAGCTGAAGTGGCAGTGGGCCGGCCATATTTCGCGAAGAACCGATAACCGCTGGGGTAAACGTGTTCTTGAGTGGAGACCGCGACTCGGTAAACGTAGTGTAGGACGCCCTTCGGCCAGGTGGGATGACGATCTGCGAAAGACTGCTGGCAGATGCTGGATGCGTCAAGCCGAAGACAGGGCGCTATGGCGCTCATTAGGGGAGGCCTATGTCCAACAGTGGACTAACATAGGCTGATGATGATGATGATGACTCGTATTTAAGTATATCAGTTATCATAACAACTTGGGGCTACATGATGCTCTGTCCATTGTTATTTATTAAAGTTCATTATATTGCAACACAAGTGGCAATGACGACCACTGTGGCGCGGTGGGCGAAGGCCCGCCTGCGACGCAGGAGGTTGCGGGTTCGATTCCCGCCTCGGGACAAATATTTGTACGATCTGCAGGTATTTGTTCAGGGGTTCTGGTCGTTTATATGTATAATAAAAAATATCTATCTATTTAATAATATTGTATTACGTATATCAGTCATCTAGTACCCATAACACAAGCTCTGCTTAGCTTGGGGCTAGATGATGCTGTGTGGATTGTCCAGCATTATTTATTTATTTATTTAAGTAATATAATGCAAGACTTCAATCACCTGTACAACATACGTACATATAAAATCATAATATAGCGTGGCCATCATAATTGTACTCACCTCTAATATTTTCCCATGATATTATAATAAGCTTCAAAATAAACAAGTCCCTATCCATCAAAATTGACACGCTATTCACAATTTGTTTGATATTGAGCAAGCTTTCAAAAGTTCAATGTTTGGTACAAAATGAATGCCAGTGCGCCAGTGCGCCAGTGTGCCAGTGTATGTCACGGCTCTTCACATGTCCACGAGATCCTGTATGACGCATACTGTTATTAATATTAATGATGCCGCTAGATTAATTATCTAAGTTTAACCTGCGATCATCGTCAATTATTACAAAGAAAACGATAACCCTAAGGAGGTTTATCGTCTGCTAACTTAAATGGCTATTTCTCACTCTGTTTCCTTTTATTGATACATGTCCGAGTGAGTAATTGTTAATTTTTTTATATTTATTTTTAATAGCAGCTGTAAAGTAGTAAGCAACGCGGTCCTCCGGCGGACCGGAGGGGAGTGGCCATAGCGTTATTTGTCGATTCAACATTGTCAGGCAATTTTGGCGGGGGGGGGGGGGGGGGGGGAATCTGCGCTGCGCACTCATTTTTTTAATTCGCACACAAACATATTCATCTGTAATTATGAATCTCACACATACGAAATTAAAAATACTCTAACAAATGTACCCACACATTGATACATTCTGTCACAGAATGAACTAGTTTTATAGTACGTGTAGGTCCGCGTGGACTTGTACTTTGACAGAGGGGAAAGCTGCGTATGGCTACTCCCCTCCGGTCCGCCGGCCGGGGGCCCGCGTTGCTCTATGTAGTAAGTAGACTATATTTTATATTTATATTTTATAATTATGCAATATTATGAATAAGGGGATATTGTGTCTAGTTTTTGATAAAATTGTTCGGTTTTTAAAATGCTGCTATCAATTAGTTAACTCCATTAAAATGTTCATGGTTTTTATTCAATGTAACTCTTAATGCTTTATCTAATTATTCATTATTTAATGGTATTACAATATTAATTTCAATGAGCTATTCTGTTATGGGATTAATATTAAATTATTTTAGTAAAAGCTTTACATGAAAACAAAATTATTAAATGGTAAGATACCTACTTAAGTACATGGCACAGAAGAAAATTATTAAATAATTTGCTTCTGAGAGTTAAGTATCAAGTTTATTATTTACTAGCGGTGCTCCCCGGCTTCGCACGGGTGTTTAACAATAATTAAAAAAATCATACATTTTTACACACATTTTGGGGTTACAATCTTTAATTTTTCATACGTAGGTATTAATAATTCTAACTATTCCCTAACTTTTTTAAAAATATTCTTATGTTCATAAGTGACAAATTAGGGTTCTTATGGTAAAAGAATTTTCAAATCGGTCCAGCAGTTTCACAGCCCATTAAATCCAAACAAACATAGAATCAAATCTTTAGTCTTTATAATATGAATAATATATGAATATAGATATAGCCATGAGGCTATTCTTAGTCAAAAAATAGACACATCTTATTATATGAACTTTTTTGTGACCTTATTAATCGGCAGGCATGTATGTAAGACTATGGTATATATTTTGATATGGGCCGTAGTTTTTAAGTATTTTACATCTTGTATTTGACTAATGTTACCCGAAATAAATGATTTATTTATTATAGGTTATATTGAGTTTTTAGATAACTTAACAGTTTACCAGATTCATGGACAAAAATTAGAGTACGGGTAAAACCGTAGCGAACTTTTTAGAAACAGTAATCAACTGTTAAGTTCACGCAAGGCCACTCAGCTTATTATAAATACTAGTTGACCGTTTTAGTTAAACCCATGTTGCGGTTAGAATGTTCGGAAATTACGTGAAATAATTTAGATAGGTGCGGTAAAGCACACATGGACCCAATTCTCAAATGTCGAAGACTTTGTCGAATAGTCGACATTATCCATAACTTGACTTGGCTTGATATTTATCGAACGGAGGAGTCCAATCTCTCGTTCGATAACGAATGGTCTCGTCTTCGATCTCAATTTTTGATCTTTTCAGTAACAAAATTTCAACTAGGTATTGATTTATGTATTGATTAGATTACCAATATTTACAAAATACGCATGAAATAGTAGAGCAATATACAGACTACTGCAAGCAATATTATGTAGAACTCCCCAATTGATCTAAATTAATTGGAAGCGTCTCCAAAAAGTTTCCAATATTTTAGCTGCATTATAATCGCTCGATATTTTATCACCTTTTAACACATTTGTCGGTTAGATAAAACGCCGAAATAGCCCCCCAGCAAACGTGCTCCATATATCACTGGGATCGTTCGGTGGGACATGCGTGCGCGCGGTCACGGCGATCAAGGGCGGCTACAATCCCTATCAGAGCGGCGCAAGGTATGAGCTTTTTCATTGGCTAGCGAACTTTCTAGCACAATAGACATATAACATTTTAACCAAGCCTATATAAATTAAATATGTTTTTTTAAATATTTTATATATCTATACTAATATTATAAAGAGGAAAGATTTGATTGTTTGTATGTTTGTTTGTTTGTATGTTTGTTTGTTTGTTTGTTTGAATTGAATAGGCTCCGAAACTACTGCACCGATTTGAAAAATTCTTTCACTATTAGAATCCTAAATTTTCCGTGATGAACATAGGCTATATAAAATTTTCAAAAAAGTTAGAGATCCGCATGAAAAATTCAATAATTGAACCGTGCGCTGTATATTCAACCTCTTTTTCTATTATGGCGCGTCAGAATAGAAAAGGAGGTTGAATAGGTGCTTGCTTTTTCTCTACGGCCAGTGTCAGTTATGGAGTGTCAAGTCAATGTCAAAAACCCCAATGCTGTTAAAAAGAGTAAGGGATCCGTATGAAAACTTTGAAACCCATCGTTTTAGTGTGTATAATTTCTGAAATTTTTGTTTAATACCCGTGCGAAGCCGGGGCGGACCGCTAGTAGGTATATATTTTACATGGGCCGAAGTTTTCAAGTATTTTCCTGTAGTAGACGTACGAGTATGTTGCTTGAAATAAATGAATTATAGTAATAAAATATTTACACATTTATTCGAAACATTCTTAATTCATTATTGTATGATAAAATACAATAAAACATTTAGATGATTGGCAAAGGCGAACTTAACCCTAAAAAGAGTTTTCTTCCAGCGCATCCTATTGGGAGAGAGAGATAAAGTTATGATCGTGGGTACGTATGCATAAAAGATCTGCTAGATCTAAAAAAGCTTAATAAAAAGCTTTTTTAAACTAGTTTTTTAATATTCTCCAAGTGTAGAGAAGTGCTTTTTGAAATGACGTGGCTGTAACTGAAAGAGATGCGATAAAGGCCTAAGCGCTACAAAAAATGATCAGTTGTTTTGAAAAATTGCCATACGTTGGTAATAAAATTATTGTCAGAAAGTTCACTGGCTTTTTATTGAATTAATTTTATTCTTACACCACACAAGAATGGTAACACTTACGACGTGAGTACATAGGTAGGTACGGCACTCGTTTTCCATGGGTCGGCCCCGCAATGTCTAGCTAATAATTACTGCCGAAATTCTGAATCAATACCAAGGGTAATGCTTTCCAATGAATGATGAATGATTTTTGTGAATGAATCCGAAATAAATTTTTTTAAATCTTTATTCTTACGTAGCTTATGTACCGCTTTCTGTATATATATACCCAAATATTATGTTGCTGTATTAGTTTTAATTATTAATATTAGGTAATATTTTTTGTACCTACATTATATGGATCTCGTGTCGGGAAATAAATAATTTATAAAGAAAGAGAAATATTTATTTATCATCATCATCATCACCAGCCTATAATAGTCCACAGCTGGACATAGGCCTCCCCTAATGAGCGCCATAGATGGCATCATTATTTATTTATAATATTCTTTATTCCTCTGCACAAATATAGTTCACAATATATAAGATAGACTAAGATGCTGCCTTCAACGATAATTATACTGACACGTGATATATTATTAGGTATGGTAACTATGTTTTAGTATGCACTATACTGGTGATCAATAAATAAATAAATTATTAAGGATTAAATTGTTATATGATGACACCATATTTGTGAAGACTGGTGCAAGAGAAGGTGTTACGAACCTTGTCAAGAGATCTTCACTCGACGGATTTAGACGAGTAAATGAGTACTTCCTGTAGGTACTTATAACAATTAATAATATATCACTACGTATGTAGTTTATAATATTATAAAACAAAGTCGCTTTCCGCTGTCTGTCTGTTTGTCCCTATGTATACTTAGATCTTTAACAGTACGCAACGGATTTTGATGCAGTTTTTTTTAATAGATAGGTTTCTTCAATAGAAAGGGTTTTTGTATCAACATCGAAAGTAATACATATTATAAAGATTTGATTGTTTGTTTTGTTTGAATTGGCTCCAAAACTACTGGGCCAATTAGGGGAAAATTTTCTACCGCATTATTTATTGACTATAATTTATTTATTTTCAACAAAGTTAAAATCATATGAATACTAAAATAATGTGACCCACTTGTATGTATGGGTGTGTAAAAATTTTTTTTTTTTTGTAATTTTTCATGAATACTTGTGCGAAGCCGGCACGGAACGCTAGTATACAATATCTAGGTAAAAATCTAATAAACTTTATGAGCCTAGAAAGCTCAACTGGCATCCACCGGATATAAACGATCAATTCTCAGTTGAGTTAATTTATTAAGTAGCTTCATTAACGTTAACGATCGGAAACGGCGAAGGATCATTACATTTGCACGTTATTAACGATTTTAAGAACGATCCGATACTATCTACATACATTGATTTATAATCAAATAAATCACGACCACTGACACGATTTCAATAAGTTTATTCAAAAATAAACAAATAATTACCAATTTATAGCCAAAGTAATGACTTGTTTCTAACAGAAGTTATTACGATAATGGATTTGAATTTCCTGTGTATTTCCTTATTTTTATGAGAGTTCTGGATGATCTAATAATTGTAATAATCTGATTTACCTTCTTAATTAAATACTATTAATAGCATTACATCAAGTTATCTAAGCATGTTTTTTTAAAACATGGCCTTTTATCTTGGCTTTCGGAAATAAGTCTAGCTTTCGTAGACTTCTTTTAATTAGATATATTTACTACAAATTATGAACTACTTGCTTAAATTATTACAATAATTACCTTTGAAACTCTATAGAACAAGATTCAGATTCAGATTCAATAACTTTATTTCTTTAGGCTTACAAAATAAGCACTTAGACAAGTCAAATTTTATATAGTTAATTATTATAAAAAAGAAATAAATATGTTATTGATTTCTCTTCACGAATAAACAAGAGTAATCCACTCATAAAAATGATATCTTCCAGTCAATCCAATCTTCTATCCCTAATATTAAATTGAAAATGAAACCACATTCGGTAGCGTACTCGTAAAAAAATGTGGTGATTGGCCACTGAATCACAGAATTCAGGTCGAACCAGTCAGCTCTGAACACCTGCATGTTACATACGAGTATATTATAAGTTATGACCACATGAAGTTAAGCTTTAGTTCACACACTTGAATACAACATAAACAACATACCATAGCAATTCTCGCGCTGAGTTTTACTACCAATTGGAAAGTATGTATATTAACTGTTATTAAAATTAAACGTTTATTGAAACAGCAATCGATCGCGAACCGACATTTTTCTATTTTTAACCAATGAAAAACCAAATAAATGTATTTCTCATGTATTACCAATTGGGATTTTTTTTTACTATTGTAGGTAGGGATATTGATCTTCCCCGAGATAGTTTTCTACAATTTTTTTTTATTTCTGCCGCAATAATATTTCATTTGACCCGAAATAAAAACGGTGTAGGTACAAAATAATTTTAAGTCGCTTTTCAGATTTTTCATAAATAAAAAGATATACAGTACCTAAGCTATGGTCATCCACTTTGCCAGCAACTGGTCGATAGAGTAGCTCCGCAACTAAATATATTTTGGAGGCCGAGGTCATATCGATACCTACCTAATTAAAAGTCATACAAATCGAATGCGAGATCTCCCGCTGCGAATACAAGTCGATAAAAGATTTAATAAACCGTTACTTTGACCAGTTGACCACTATTGTTTGCATTTAACTGTACCGCCCATAAAAACTGCATTCATGCCCACCACTGAATATAAAGATCTTTGTTACAGAATACTCTGAGATGTACACGATTTTGGGATTAAATATTTTCAATATGTTGTGTAACTGCATATTCTATTTGATTATTGAATAGGTGAATACTGAATAGGCCTAAATGAAAAAGGCAATGAATCGCATAATTTATAAAAATACAAATAAAAAGTATAAGTAGCTTCTAGATTCCTAGAAGTTTTTGTCTAAACAAGAGTTTCAAAACAAGGCCAAATAGGTGGTTTTTTAAAAAAACTTAACTCACTAATAATTTTTTTCGTCTCTCGTACATTTGCAAACTAGAATATACTTACTCTCTTTTCTCTGCGAGTTCCTATGCGTAACTACGAGGTGTTGAATAATTTAATTTTTTTTTGGTAGACTTCTTGTTGACTCTTATCATTATTAGTTTTTGTAAAGTTATCATACATAATTTCTTTGTTTACATAATATTCATCGAATTTTTAAACTTAGTAGATCTGAATGCACCCTTACTGCAAACATTTACGCTACTTTATATTGAATATTAATATTTTTTATATTTACGACATGTGTTTATTATTTCTTAGTTTTTGAAAGGTAGGGAAAGGTCTGATCATGTAGGATGGATTCACAAAGACGGGATGGGATGATGGATAGGAGGGCATAGGTCGACTGTCAATCTATGTGAGATTCGCTAGGTAGATAAACATCTGGGCAGGTGGAAAATTCTGAGTGATGAGCAGTTATGTATTTTGGAATTATTTACGCGAAGATACTGAGCTCGTGATGTGATTTTATGCTGGTCGATAAGTACAGATTGTCTTGCAGAGCTTTCTACTCGTGACGTTAGTACTACACTACACGTTCTATCGATATTTTTTATATGACGATATCAATAGCATTTTTTTTTGCACGGAAACTGCTAGGTAATGGTGGTCGATTTATGAAGATGATCTGCAAAAGTGACATTGCAAAAATCTGATTTATTGGAAATAAATTGATTTTTTCCTTATAAAGGAAGTTATGTAGGTAGGTATATTAGTAAATTTTTAATTCACTAGGTGATAGTAACAAAGCAGGGAGAGTACAAATGCGGTAAACGTAGAGAATTAAAATGTAATGATTTTAAATTTGGAGCTACGCTTTGCTTTGATTGATAAATAAAATTTAACGAAAACTATATAATGGTTATTATTGCATGAAAAGGACAAATCTGTAGGTACTTAATTTGGATAGAATCAAATTCAATCTCTAAAAGGGTGTTTTTTCCAAAGTGTATAGTGTCTTCAACAACGTAATATTCAAAAGTTTCTTTACAATTTAATTCCCAAACATTTTCGAAAAAAGTCTTTATTTATTATGTATATAAATATAACAAATGATACTCTATACTTTTTCGTTTAAATGCAAATGCAGCTATTCAAAACACCGTTATCGTATGCATCTCTCCTACGCGACATTCTTCCGCTATTTATAGCCAACATTACTATCAAATTATCTTAAAACCCGTAAAATGCTCGGTGCCACCTCATAGCACCCATAAAGATTATATTTTCGATAAGTCTGTACCGGAATACGACAACATATTGTAAGTACGGCTATAGGACAGTCGGTCCCACTAAATTCATACTATTAGTGTTCACATGTACAATCTTTTTTTTTATATTGTTTTGGATTAACTCAACTTTTTGAGCACTTCGTATACTTTATTAGTTCAAAGAGAAATATAATAAACAACAAAAAAAATTGCCATTGAATCAATTGAGCTAACTGGAGACGGTTACAAACAATCTACAGGCAGCTCAACTATTCCATACCAACATGTGACATAATTGAGGCGTATCAAACACATACATATTTGTACTTTTCTACTATCGATTATAAAAATACTTAAGTTTATACTTTATTGTAACCTCTTACCGCCTAAACTAATAAACGAACGTCCTGAGATTTTGTAGTTAGCTCTAGGATTAAATTTTCTGCGAAACGCCGGACAGAATCTTGTAAGATTGTACTTATTATTAAAGTAAATAGTGAACATTTTCGTACAGCTGGACTTAATAATGCCCAAAGAAAGCAGATCTCCGCTTCGGCTGGACCTCTAGGCCTCCCCAAATGAGTGTCATAGATGGCATTATTCATCATTTGGGGGTTATTGCCCATAATCCCCACGCTGGGCATGCGGGTTGGAGATCGCAGTACGGTGGTTGTTCTGCAGAGGGCGCTGCTGCCCACCCCCCGTTGTGTTCCCTTAGTCACCTCTTACGACACCCACGGGAAGAGTTGGGGTGGTGAAATTCTATGCCGGCACCACACGGCGATTTTCCTTATTAGGCAGTTTGCAATTCTTTTTTCACTGAGGAGCGGATCATCGCAAGATGTGTTACCCACTGACGTAGCGAAAGGATTTCTAGAAAGTGAAAAGTCTCGTAGTTTTCTAGGAAAGCTAGAGCTATAAAACGGAAAGCGCACATGTTGTCTGCGATGGATATCCCGTGTTTATGTCTTTATTACCATCATCAATTAGTTTTATAAATTACCAGAAATAAACGAATAAGGGTTTTGTATGTGACAGTAGGTACACAGATTCAGATTTCAATAAAAAAAACTCAGATATGTAAAATATATACCAGAATGTATCATAAAATAAGTGGTGTTGATTATCTCTTCATTTTAAATTTTTGTCCACTATTGGAAGAAGCACTGAAGTTCTAATAGCAGATTATACGAATAGCCTAACAAAAAATAATTGTATAAACCCAACTAAATTTAAGCATATAAAAGAGAAACTGGTAAGCATATAACAGGGGGTGTTATTAAAATCTCATCTGGATGGTATAGTTATAATGAGCTTTAATATTTTTATATATTGTTTTCGATAAGCTCAACTTTTTGCACTCTTCCACAGCTTCATATAAAAATATGTTAAAGAATTAAATTTCTGAACAAAGAAAAAAAAATTTACAAATAAAATTTACTATTCAAAAAATTGAGGTTACTACTTTTGCAAACAATCTACAGTTAGTTTAACTTATCCATACCAGGCGGAAGCGTCCCCATGCCGCGGACCACATTCTCTCGATGTGAAATACGTCCATAATATTCTGATGGCAAACAGTCAAAGTATCTCATTCTCTCATTATTTTTGAAAAAGATGTCCGTCGGCTTACTTACTTAAATTACTCAAGTTTAGAAACCATCGCTCCATTGTGAATACAAAACAAGAGTTAGATGTTAGTAATGAATAAGGTTAGACTCAGACTAACATGAAATTAAATACGGCCACACGGTGAGTTGTCTCAACCAACGGAGAGAAACCGGAATAAACGGCAACAGCGACTAGCCAGAATGTGCGCACGATAGTTTATTGCCTCTAGTGTTCAAGTGTCACATCAATCTCATACTCCAGTCAGACAGCAGATGGACACGACACGACACTCGGGTCAGACACAGGACCAATGGCTTAATGTGCTTTCACGGCAAGCGCGTGTAAGACCACCATCTTTCCGAACTCGGGGTCTTGCTTCAAAAATCTACTTAAAAATGTTGGATCATCCCGGGAGCTGCGTCTCGATGATATCAAGATAGCCAAAATACCAGAATTTAAGTTTACTTGAGAAACATTGGTTAATTTCTTGAGATCGGATTAACTTTTTTATTCTTAACGCAGCGTCTTACGTGCGTTACTTACCTACATTTTACCTAAATTGATCGTTTTTGTTTTTATTTTTATTACTCAACTTCAGTTGGTTTCCGCAAGACAGACTCGATTTGCATGTCGTTTTATTAGGCCATGTTACAGAGTTTACATAATATAAATAACTCGTGACCAAAGCATTAAATTCCTAGTCAAGGAGCTAATACCAAAACTACATACAACATCCAGTCGCCCAATCCAAAGATATTTCTATCAGGCTAGGAAAGTTGTTAAGACAAATTAACTAATCAAAGGTTTGTGGACATTTAATAATCTTTGTTGTTGCATTGTTGTTTCCACTATCAAAATTAAAACCAACAAAAGATAATCTTTTTCTTAAATAAAGGATGTCTTTCAGAAACCATTATTATATTAGACAATAAAGAGTTTATTTGCTTTTAAATCCCTGGTTAACTAAATAACGAGGAAAATAATTTTATCGCTGCCTTTTAGACACTTTTTCTTCTTCCTTTCCTTATCCCACACTAGGGCAACATGTATTTTTCTACCACTCTTCTCTATCAGCAGTCATCTCCGTACATAATCTCTGTTACCCATATCTTTCGTACATCCATTCATCGATTCTTCGGTCTATTTCACGCCTTTACATATCCACATTAAAATCTAACACCCCCGTTTCGTCACATGACATTTTTCCTTACCCATAACATGCCCGTTACTCCTCACCTTGTGTCTGGCGCCACTTTTACTTTCATTTCTTCTGATTTACTCGTTTCTTATCCATCCTTGTCACTCCACATGCATCACAACATCCACAATTTCACAGCTTGTAGGTACAGATCATTCATCCTTCGCTATCGGTACTCAACACTCAAAAAACCTTTAGGTTGCTATCTCCTGGACTATAAGCATGATAACAAACAATTTAGGAATCTTTTTGAAATTGCTGGCACATTGAACAATACAGTAGGCAATCTGTGTCAATTTCAAGAGGCTTTTGAAATTAATCACTGGTATGTATCGGCGCCTATCATTTCCCAATAGATCCTACGTACCTGTGTAATCTAAGAGTGGGCTTATATATTCACTTGAAAGAACAATAATAGCGGTGATATCTTTTAATCCCTGGGTAATGGTCTACATTAAATAATAATAAATAATGCTGGACAATACACATAGAAAGCCTGCCCAGCCCTCTAGCCCCTAAACAGGTTGTGTAATGGGAACTAGATCACTGAGACATAAATTAAAATATTTTCTATACTAATATTATAGAGAGGAAAGATATGATTGTTTGTTTGTTTGAATAGAATGGGCTCCGAAACTAGGTACTGGTCCGATTTGAAAAATTCTTTCACCATTAGAATCCTACATTTTTACAGACCAGAACACCCTGAACAAATATCTGCGTCGCATACGGTCCTTCGCCCACCACGTCACATAGGTGTATATTAAAATATCTACCATTTGAATTGTTCTTATGAAATTGTGTGTTTGTATACTAATAGCTTACTTTCTTTCGTTTTAGTTTTTTGTTCCGTCGGGTTAATGGTTTAATATTTTTAGAGCCATCATGACCGTATTGTATTTTGTTATCTGTGGTATTACCGTCAGTTGATTACATTACCTTCCTGCCACAATGTTTACATTTCAACTTACGCGTAGCACACCTGTTAGCGGTGATCGATTGCTCTATCACTAATCGCGTACTCTGACGCGTAATTAGCGAGTCGACGAATCGTGCGTCTGCGCAGTTCAATGTCAGATCTGACAAGCATGTGAATGTAAAGGAACATCTCCACGGCTGCGATAAACGTGAATGTGGTCGAGAGACATTACCGCTGCGGGTGGTCGTAGATACTCGTTATACCTAAACTCTGGCCGAACTTGAAATACAATGGTTATAAATATGAGCCGTTACGATATCTAGAAATAATAATCATTTTCCTGTTACTCACTCGTCAATTTTAACTAATTCCTACAATGTTTCTTAGTATTGCATATTATCTATATCTATACTAATAATATTATAAAGAGGAAATATTTGATTGTTTGTATGTTTGTTTGATTGTTTGTTTGTTTGTTTGTTTGAATTGAATAGGCTCCGAAACTACTTGACCGAGTTAAAAAATTATTTCACCATTAGAATCCTTAATTTTCCGTGATGAACATAGGCTATATAATATTTTCAAAAAAGTTAGGGATCCGCATGAAAAATTCAATAATTGAACCGTGGGCTGTATATTCAACCTCTTTTTCTATTATGGCGCGTCAGAATAGAAAAAGAGGTTTTATAGCGCACGGTGCTTGCTTTTTCTCTACGGCCAGTGTCAGTTTTGGAAAGTCGAGTCAATGTCAAAAACCCCAATGCTGTTAAAAAAAGTAAAGATCCGTATGAAAACTGTGAAACCTATCGTTTTAGTGTGTATAATTTCTGAAATTTTTGTTTAATACCCGTGCGAAGCCGGGGCGGGCCGCTAGTTAACTATATTTCTAATTCGATCCATAAACTGAGACTTTATTGAGGTCACTAAGATTATTTATTGAGAATGGCTGGAGTATAGTTGTGATATAAGATATAAGAATAAAGCTACATTACAGTACATGTGTGAGTTAAGGTATGGACTATAAGCATTATTAATTTGTAATACATCGTAATATTATGATTGCCTAATTGCCCGATCATGCCCTTAAACCTTTTTATTAATTAATAACTTGCAACCATCAGATGCATACATGCATAAACGATTACTTATAAAATTAATCACTGGCTTTGATTAAACATATAATTTACAGCTTGTAAACATATATTTTTGCATATAAAATAGATCATGGTGAAGAAAGGGCGTATAGGGTTTTCGACATAGGGCTTCAAGGCCAGACTTACCTTTTAAATTGCGTTGGTTACATGATGATCAAGGTATATATATGTACCTACATAAACTAGAAATAATGACAAACTCAGTGAAAGTTTAAGAAGGTCTTATTTCAGACAACATTAGTCCATAAATTTACGATAGAATACAATCAAACATAAAATACATTTTAAAAGATAGGTACAATAGAAATAGAAGAAAAGACGAAATATTAAACAAGCTTAGCCGAGGATATAATCAATGCGAGTATTTTACTTATTCCCTTTATATATTTCTACCCTCACTACAAAATACCTCCAGAATGGAATAGTAGTTGCGAATGTTTCGTATATACAAGGTAAATTTTTTTGGCAGAAATTTTTAAGATATGAACTGCATTTACAGATTTTGGAAAAAAATTACAGTCAGCAAGAGAATGGTCATTTTACACGAAAACTTATTTTTGATCCTGTTTCTTATAAGGATCAAAAGAGTCTATTGTTTTTACTCTATTCTCGCTCCATTTAATTTAATCATCTATCACGATAAAATAACACGCAATAAATCAATGTTATGTTCATGAAATAAAGTTCAGAATCGATAATTGAAATTGAAATTGGCAACTCGTTTGTCACAAACAATGGCCGATATCGATAGACGATCGATTGTATCGATCGAAACAGAACGCTCGTGACCATATCGACACTGAGGTGTTGGCTGTTAATGATGGTGGTACACACGTGCCACCTTTTACATAAAATAGTGATAGGTACCACAAGTAGTTCTATCTATCAATCTAAAAGTAAAAAAACATCGGAATTAAAAATCGTTGACTAATAACTGGCGTCGCGTCGCGTCGTTTGGAATCTCGGTAGGAAGTTGGTCAAGGCTGGATCTAAAAGGCGATAGGTACTCCTGGACTCGGCGCTTATCGTCTGGACGTTTGTCTCTCTGCAGCCCTATTCACCGGCGCTTGAGGATAAATATTTTATTTTGTAGAAATTATTGTATTTTGTATACTAAAAATGATAACGAGATATGAAACAAATGGAGAGTCATAATAATTTAAAAATAAGTATAAAATAATGAAGTAAAATAAAGGGAAAAAAAATCATCGATTCCCTTTGGGCTGAAGCCAAAGCCTAATTTTATGATATATATTGTTTTAAAACAAAAAAGTGTATTGTTAATACACTTTTTCCTTTTACTTTCCTAAAAACCTAAAAAAAATCGCAAGTGATAGATTTTTTATACGTACACACTAGAGAAAGTGTCACTGATCTACAATTTTTACTTTCTCTGCTCTAGAGAAGTAGTTTTTTTAAACTTTCATTCATCTACAATATAGCTAGTTAGTCCAAATTAGTTGGCTTACATTGAATACGAAAGTCACTATTTGTGGAGTATATAACTCTTATTAATAAACGATAAACACCCATTTTGTTAAGCGAAAGATTCAGTTCATACGCATGTTTTTTTCTTGTTTAAAAACATGAATCTATTGCTCCAATTGAAGGTTCAATTCCATTACGTAAATCATTACGGGACAGATTATGCATAAAATCTAACAATATAATCTTACATAAATAACATGATCATCATATTGTGTCATTTTTTGACACTTCGTTAAGATTTGCTACGCATATCGGCTCTGCTACGCTGCGATAGTAATCGGCCCTTACCTTAGCTTAGCTTGTCAATGTTCTAAAAACGATCTCGTTTATAAATAACGCGGTAGGTTTGCACCTAGTGTGCTCTGTCATTAATCATCTGTGACTGAATAATCGGAGGTTGTAAACACGGCCAGAGTTTCATAGAAGGAAGCAATCAAAATATTTAACTTTTTGTCGCTATTTTTACAGAGGTTTTACTTTTGTTTTTTTTTGTTAATTTTAATCATAACGACATTTTAACGAGTTCCTAAACATTACATACTTAGATCAAATATTTTACATAACAAGAGTCTGCCTTTGTTACGTAACATACGCAAAGGAGGTTTTAAAATAATATTGCAATAAAGTAGTTATAAGAATAAGGTCTATATACATATAACCTACAAATAAATTATACATTAAACTTATTTTTAAACTTACTACCTAGTCCAGTCATCCCGTGACCACAACAGTGTGTAAACCTGTTGAAACGTCGGGAAAACTAAGTAATGAAACGGGATAAAATAGTACTAAAAATTATATGTTTATTTAATTTGTGTAAAAAAACAGAATTGTTTTTTAAACTATATACCATTACAAAGGTAAATAAAAAATAGGCACTTGACCTAGCACGAACTTCTACGCAATATAAATATCAAAACAAACAGCTGAGATTTTACACATTCATATAATATCTGTGTTTTACAGATATAACTTATCAAACACACAAGATCTGAAATGGGTGAAGGCCCAGTTTGATAAGGTCTTAGAATATGTATCAGGTGGAGTCAAATATCAGGATCTTTATCAAAACGCGGTTTGCAGAACACTTGACAAACCAATAAGGTTTTTTCTATTGCACGAAAAACTGTAGAAATAGAAATGGCTAATTAGGGGAGGCCCATGTCCAGCTGTGGACTTACTTGGGCTGATGTTGATGATGATAGAAATTGGCTTCAATCTTAACACGGGGTAAACTGTTAATGCTCGTCACTTTATTCACCTATAGCAAAATCAAAATAAATAATTTTTATAGCAAGCTATCTTTACATAAAAATCCTATATCAAATCAAAATCAAAAAATGTTTATTAAACATCAAATCTCTCATAAAAAGGTCCATTTCATCAATTCATTAGTACAGATCTATTTTATTTGCGCTATTGAAGGTTGGCCTTTATTGATTCTTAGTATTTCAATTTAACTAACGGCTGTTGGTATGGCACATCTGCATTTTCTAGTTAGAAAATCCTAAATAATTTTATAAGTCGTAAGTATTGGTATATTTTCGAAGTTCAATATAAAAGCTCTCGTAATATAATAGACTATGAAAGTATCATGGAGTTGGGCTTCATATTATGTTATCCAGCTCAATGATTGGCCATTACTTTCACAATCCATTAGCAAGTTACGTCATCCAGTCTAAAAAATAAACGGTATCGATACAATGTAATGCATCGTTATCCTACTGATATTATAAACGAGAAAGTAAGTATGTTGTTTGTTACCCTTTCACGCAAAAACTGCTGAACAGATGTTGATGGAACTTGGTACACAGATAGTTTATGACCTGGAATAATGTATGGGCCAGTTTTTATTTGAGTCGTTTGGGATGGATTCTGGGTGCTTTGGGTCCTGAGGCACACATTATTATTAAAGTTTTGTTGTGTGCCCTTGTCTTAGAAAACAAAAAAGTATATTCTCTTTCTCCGTATATTTTTTTTTTCGCCCAATGTTGGGCTAAATATCATTGTCGAAATATAAAAGCATGATTTTTTTTATGTTTTAACGAGAATTGATAATGGTCGAGGTCGAGAAAAATATAAGTTTGCTTGAGGTTTACTAACGACAGATTCATTCGTTCTATTATTATTGTATATAAGTTATATAGTAGTTTTTACTTAACAAATATTAAAGATATTCTTGTATATATTTTAAGTATTCATTTATCATTTATTATTATTTTGTTTTACTTAAGTGTCACCGTCTACATTGTTCCTTCATGTCCAGTTCATCCTAAGGTTGCCTGGAAGAGATCGCTCATAGCGATAAGTCCCTTTATACCTCCATTAGGTACTTTGAGCATATATGTTTGTAATGTTTTCTTTCTTTGTTCAATAAAGAATTTTCTTTCTATCTTTATAAATAATTGAGTTGTGCCGTTGATACAGTCGTGCTGTATTATTTATAAGCTAGTTAACAAATTGGCATTTTTGATATGCAGTGGCGGTATCACAACATGCTCCATTGTCAATTAGGCCCCGCGGCAAGACTTGAGAACACAAATAAATAATAAAATTTAAAATATACAGCTCATTGCAAGGTCTTCATCAAGGGTCATGCAAATCTTCAATAGTCATATAAGTTAGTTTTAATTGAATGGTAACAATTTTTATGTACCTATGTTTATTTGAGTGCAAAATGACTAATCATGATTATTAATAAGGCGCGGTTTTGCAAGACAAACTGAAAATTAATTAATTTCAATCGGAATCGCTTCTGATTAGACCTTCTATTGAGTGATGACCTTCTATTGAAAACTTGGACTGCAGTGGCAGAAAACAGAACTCTCTCTGTTTTTTAAGAGTAGAGAAAGAAATAAGTCCCGCAATAAAATTTTTACTCTAAGAGCAACTCTTTTTCTCTTTTTCTGAAATTGATATAAGCGCGATAATCTTCAAAATTTTTGCTTGCACATTTATTAAAATAATAGCGGTCCGTTATTTTTTTTTATTGATTTCTAGCATATTTATATAATACACAAGAATAATATTACAATCTAGCCATACATTTGGCTAATGGGTAATTTTACTTTAACTTAATTTTATAAAAACATAATTATCACTAAGAACGTGTCCATCGGCACTTTTCTTATTGTCTCTACTTAAGGGGAAGACACTTTGTTCATGTGTTCTTTAAGATTAGCACTTATGCACTTGAACTAACTAACTACGGTAGGGCATTAAAGATCTTTTTTTCATAATATTTTATTGTCTAGGTTGATAAGCGTAAACGTAGGATTTCAATGTTGATAGAATTTGTCAAATTGGTCCAGTAATTTCAGAGCATATACCTACAATCCAAAATAACCAACAACCAAATGTTCCCTCTGTTAATATTCTAAATTTATTTTCTTATAAAAGAAAATAAAGAATAATTCTGTACGACAAGATCAAAGAACGTCTTAATCGCTACAGTGATTTATTCCAGGGAAAATGGCGTTTTAGGGAAAGGCCTGGGCCCGGAGCCTAAACAGTTACCGTAGAGTGTATGAATGAAACGGTGAAGTGACAAGTGTGTAAGGTGGACACATGACGTAACATCGACCGGGCGTGCACTTGACCCGCTTGTAACCGGTTCACCCGGCCAGAACTCTTCCTGGCCCTTCACTGCCCAATAGAGCTAGATCGTACTGATTATCTACAATAATCTACATATAACTACACAACATATTATAAGTTACAACGAAGGCATTGCTGAAAAAGTGTTTGCTCATAGAGCAATATTATCACTGAACCTTATTGGCACTGAACTGCTACACACACGCATTTCTTAGCGATTACTTTTGTTAATTATGTTTTGTTGTAATTTTTTACTTTTACGATTAAGCTGATAAATTGTATGTGCTAAATAAATGCTTACTTACTTTAAAAGCATAGCTTTCGTTACTAAAAAGCAATGCTTTCGTTGAATGTTGGTTATTTCAAATGATAGTAGCTTTTTGCATCATCTTTTGTTTTTAGGCAAGAGACATATGAAGAGCGTTTCACAAAAATCAAGTAGAATAAAACATTAAGATAGGCATAGTTACGCGGATTGTTTGCAACCTAATTTGCATGAAAATTTTCTCTCTAAGCGTCGTTTTCGAAATGTTTCTACCACAAAAAAGGTTCCTACCCATTTCTGGTATAAAGGAGTCAAGGTTATCCTTGGCCTGTCAACGGTTTGGCCAACAAAGTGATACCAATTGGTCAACAAAGTGATACCGCTTGACCAACACAGGATCAAAGGTGAAGTTTGATGATGATTGATAGCCCCCTATGATTCAATGGTTGGTGTTTTGGTTATACCTACAGTAACTACGGTACTCCAAAGAGGTGCATAAGTGTTTTGGCACACAGCTCGGATACCTAATAATATTATGAAGATTTTATATAAAAATATAGAGAAATGAATAAACCGGTCAAGTGTAAGTCGAACCGCACATGAATGATTCCGTCCATCGTTCAAAGCTAACATAGGTACTTTATTAAAAATTTCGTGACATAATGAATAGGAAACCTTTTTATTTTTTTTACGTTTAATGGTTCATGAGGCTGACAGATGTACGTACAGACAGACAAAGGATGCTTAGTAATAGAGTCCCGTTTTCATCCTTCGGATACGGAACCCTAAAAACATTACAAAGTTGACAGAGCTTGGATTTAATTTACTTAATATCGTTGTGAACATTTTGAAAAGGTCAGCATTGGCTGCTTAAAAATTTGTGAGTGCCCGCGATTTTTTATCCTCTTTTGGTATTGAATGCAGCCCATCTTTATCAAACTTATGTGTTCAATTTTAATTAAGATACGAGTATGGTAAAATGGGCCACAATAATTATGAAGGGTGGCGAAATCGGAGCAGCAAACTATTCGCGTAAAATCTTTTCCAGTGTTGCCAGTTTTGAATAAAAATTGCGAAATGTACCTGAAATGTCACGGCCAAAGTGATTCGGCAAGTACAAAGGGCAATTTTCTCTTGCACCGACTTAAATTAATCTGTTATAATGTTAATTAATTTTATTGAGCTGTCATAAAAATATTTAAACGTGTTGTCTTAATCTTGTTAATAGGTAGTAAGTACAGCTAACATGACAAAATTATTGGCCACCTTTTTCACCTATTTTGATATTATTAAATCAGAAAAAGAAAAAACGATTTTCGTTTCAATTTTTAACCTACCTACATAAACTTCACTTATATTATAATGTAAGTTTATGTAGAATTTGTTGGTATAAATACTTTATTATTAGTAGGTAAGTACTTTATTTATTAGTACCTAGCCTAAGTATATTAGGTACTATATTGTATATTTTAGTATTTATTGCCAGCATTAGTTTATCATTATTTATTTTATTATTAAAGTACCGCCGTCTATAGTATTCCTTTATGCCCATCCCAAGGTTGCCTGGAAGCGGTCGCTCATAGCGATAAGTATGTCTGATTGTAATGTTATTTTTTTTGTGGTATAATAAAGTATTTTCTATCTATCTATTTAAACAATGATAGAAAAACTAAAAGACAAATTGAATGCTAAGCAGTCACTTTAAGTCAAGGTCAGGACCATTGCGTATCGAGCAATGATCTATTACGCTCTTATTACGCACTGCTGTATGCGCATGCGACTGATTGCGACTCCATTCAACAATCCTGATTAATGAAATTGAAATACATACGATGCCTATCTCGTAAACCAAGGCTAAATTTGGCCCTATGAGGGAATGCTCCTTTTTGACAGCCGATTGAAAACTGTCATGTCAACCTTATCGATGGTTTACTTTAATGGTATTGAACGCTGTATGTAAGAATTACCATAACCGCTTGTCTAAAAGTAATTAAACTTGGAATAATTTATATCAAAAATCATAAAAGCTGGCAAACAAAAACTTTTTTTTTTATTAGGTAGGTATATAATTTTTTTGAGAATAATTTTATTAGTGGTTTTAGATCTACCGATCCGATATTATTATTGTGGAATTAAAAACTGATCGTTACCTGTATCAGGAATGAACACTATGAACAGCAGATCTTTGATTATAATAACGTAAAACTGAATTTATAGGTTGATTTATGGAAAAAAGCTTTATGTATGTTTAAACAAAAGCAAATCAAAACATTCGAATAAAAAATACTTTAACCGAACCTAAACCCTAGGTCGCAGATAAATACTATACTCTAGGTAAATTGAAATAGCGTACAAAATAAATTGCGAGAGGCTTGCAAAATCATTAAAACCGCCTATTAGCAAGTGAGAGGACTTCTTTCACTTCGGTTAGCCAAGAGAAGCTTGCCTCACTTAACAAGTTCTAGGCAAATTATGGTGATTATGTCTAGATTCACCCATAGACAAAGACATTGTACTAACCGGTGGTTTGGAAGGAATTTTTACTATCAAGATGTACCTTTTTAGTAACGAAAGAGGTTCGATGTGCTTTGTTAGTCTAAGCTCGTCCAACCTCTTTCGTTACTAAAAAGTTTATCTTAGTAATATCAAACGTACTGGAAAGAAACTGTGGCTGGCATTTGTTTTGAATTTTAAATTAGTTCTATTTTTATTCAAATAATAGGTTCGTCTGTTTTACAAACAAAACAGCTGTATTTATCATGATTGAAAATAAAAAGCCGGTAAAACTATCAGCAAAAACTAGTTATACAGTTACAAGAACAAAAACAAGTGTGGGCTACGTATGGTTTGTTTACAAAAAAGATACGACAACCTCTTTACATTACGATACCGTTATTGAATCTTGTCGCCACTTAAAGACGGAGAAAGAAAAAACGCCGCCAAAAGCGGCTGTCTGGCATTTTTTCACAGATGTTTTAATTACCTACTCTCTATCTAATATTAATAGATGCTAATGATGATTTATTTATTTCCGATGATAGAAGTTATAGAAACAAACAAAAAAAAATGCCAAATTAGATGCGATAATGTTTGTAAACAAACTTTGTTGCAGTTATTTACACGCCACTTGAATGAAGATTTTAAATTGTTTCAAAAAATTAAAAACAAATTTAATCTAGCTCAACGCCAAACATGTGATTTTAGTCGTTTTGTTTTTGCTTTGGTTTACTAACAAACTTTTTACATCGTATTTGGCTGGAGTAAGTTGATACCTATAGGTAAGGTTTGAGAGATAATAACTAAATACCATAGTGTTAAATAAATATATTTGCATGGTAAATCTATCTGCATAGGTTTAGTAACCAGTGAAACAATGCTAAGTTGCATTTTATTGACGAACTGCGCTCGTTAAACAAACACTTGAGCCCAAAGGCTTTTACGTTTGAGCTTTACACACTGCTTGGAGGGTCAACAACTCAAGTAAGAATATCTGAATTCGATTAGTTTATTTGAATAACTCACTAAACATTTTTGTTAATTAAATTAGAGGTACCTACTTAGTATTTTAATAGATATTTTTAGATTGTCTATAGACCACCGATTGTAAATAGTTTCAATTATTTGTAAAAACTTAACTTTACCTACAATCCTATACAAACCCTACCTTTCTATGTTAGTTTTTAAATTTGATTTTAAAACATTCAATGAAGTAATATTTATTAAACTATATACTACCTCTAGTATGTAGCGTTTTTACCGAACAGGTATTACCATTAAAAAAAATTCAGGGGATTTTAGATAGGCTTCCAAGATATTCCGAAAACTGTTAAAATTTTACTTTCTCTGTTAACCTTACTTAGAGTACCTATTACAAAAAATTAGAAATATAAAAGGCAAATCGGGCCACTCGTTTTCAAGTAAATGTTATACATAAAATATGAAGGATTCATTATGAAATTTCTTTACTTATGTTGCTAACTGTAATGTCAGACTTAGTTAACAAATGATACACAAATTGTTTAGTCTTGCAATATGCATGAGGTCGAACTTAGGCCTACAATCAGCTAATATTTGAACCGTTGTTTAAATTAACTATTGAACCGTTTTAGCATGGTTTTAACTCTGTAAATATGGATACAACAATATACAATGTTGACAGAGTTGTTAACATTATTCCTTTTAGGATTACAAAATATTAATAGACAAAAATGAAAATTATTTTATGAGATGAAGTTCCAAATCTTGAAAAGGCATCCAGTATCAGGTATTTATTTAATTACCCCACTGCAATTAAAATGAGAGTTCAGTTTTATACATTGTTACAAAAAACATTTTTATTAAAAATACTCAATTTAAGTAAATTCGAATGGAAATGAGCTTGTTTATATAAAGTGCAAAACTTATATAATTCGTTACAGACATAAAAGTAATCTGTAAAATCTTAATATTTTAGTCCACGAGTTCTCACATGACCTTTGCCTGCAATCATTACTGGCCCAATAATAACAAGTCGGGTAATTGGGTACAGTTAACGACACTAATTAATACAAAAATATTTAGAGAGTAGCAAAATTAATATAATTATTTTTATCCAACTCCAACAGAGCCGGTCAGTAAAGGTATATTTTTAAGTAGTTGTGGCGCATGGAGGGATCGAAGAGATGCTTTTGCCCTATTTGAATATTTCAGGCTGTTTGTAATTGAATTGAAGCTAATTAGCAAAAAGATAATTCACTGTGTTTGCAATAGTAAGAACCTATAACAGTTAACCCACAACAGAAGCTCTGCTTCCTTTGGGGCTCAATAATTTGGTTAATTATCCAGTATTTCTAGGCTATAAAAGTTTTCATGACATCACTGTAAAAACTTACAATTAAATAACCAAATTAGAACTAGTATTTACAATGGAAACAATTGAGCTAACTGCAGACTCCAACTGCTCCTACAGCTAGCTCAACTGATCCATATCCATACCAGTCGGAAGTGTTCCCATGACTGCATTGCCTTATTAAAATCTGTCTTATGCTGTGTAAATAACGCATCCACTCACATCACGCACAACCCTTGCGCAAGCTCATCATCTGTCAATCGGGTATTAGCATCACAATGGAACAATCCGCGCTGCGAGAGATCCCGCCAATGTCACACTGACAGATTTATTGTGGGCCTGCGTGGGCGGTGTCACGCGAGCGTTTGTGCGATCGGCGATCGGGTGCGTGTGAGTGGCCCTTTTGTACGAAACTATGGCTCAACAACCTTTGAATTTATAGTATAATACCTAGTATTTTTTAACATAATAATTATAGAACTGACGAACAAACCTTTCTGAATCCTGTGATTTACAGCTTTTGCTCTTTACAAGCTTTGACTTTTGGACTAAAAGCAACAAAATGTTAATAAAATATATGTCAACTTCGAACTATTATACGACAAAGACTTTCATTAGCTGGACCTATAATCTTTCATTAGATGTACCTTTAAATGACTGCAAGAGCATGTTGAAGTCATATTTCGTATCCAACAAACGGAACTGTCAACCATGAACCTAAAGCAGCCTAATGATCCGATAGTAAGCGAATACGACATTATCAGCCGCGCAGCACGACAGATCTTATAGTTACCGATCGATCCTGCTCGATCGCTCGGATATAATTCGTTTTTCATTTACAAATCACTCTGACCTTGCACTCTAATGAGTCAATTTCGCTAAAGAAAAAGTGAATGAAAAAGACGTTTAAGGGGTACCAGAATAACTCGTTTTGAATGCGGTGTGCCGAAGTTTTGGATGTTAATTTTCGTGAACCAGGGTCATTTCTTTTCCAGTTCACTTGAGAGACAAGTTCAGATTCAATAATGTTTATTTTTCCTTATAATAAAACAGACTTTTTGTATTTTGTATTCAATGTAAGCTACAAATATTTGTTTTTAAAAAGCCACGACTAATCAACAGTATCTAAGCCTATGAAGCCGACTGTATCTTTGTAAAGTATTGTCAGACACCTAGATGATAATATGTCCTATGCAAATGCAAATAATTTGATTACATTTTGATCTCCTCCTACACGCCCTTGGCTTGATGCAACCTTCTGTGGAACACGCTCGAAAACAATACCTACTTGATAAACTGGACTAGATGTCAGGGCTCTTAAGAAATTTTATGTTAGAGTTAAGCCAATTGACTCTCGTCCAAAATGATTTATCTACTTCCAAATTTAAAACTTAAGTAGTAGTTACTACTCAAACTTTGCATAATTAATAGGATTCATAAAAAGTCAGTCCAAAAGTTTATTAGTACCGTTCAACATTTACATATACGACAAAGCTTCTTACATCCATAAGCAATTCGCTAGATTTCATTAAAATGAATGAATAGAAAAGCAAAAGTAAACATAATAAAACGAGTATTCACCTAGGTATCGTATCTTGTAAACTAATAAAAGTGATGTAATAACTACCGAAATTTTTAATCGTAGAGGCACTAGCAAAACAGTCTTCACGGTTAAGTAGAGCTTTTAAATCCGGAGTACGGTATTGTTAATAATTTATAAAAATCGATTGTAAGTAATTAAAATTGATGACACGTTACAATTATTACTTATAATACTTATTTGCACTAATTATAATAATTAATGTTATTTTTCTGTAATATTATATAATGTTCTTTAAGTTTAATATTATACTCTATTGCATTGGGTGTTCCCGTCAAAGTAGAGTTACATTTGTAAATAAATAAATGTAGGTACTTGTACTGTGTTGTCATATGCATTCACACCTACTGATTATATAAAGCCTTATTATATCTCAATATAAATAATACTACCAGCTATATATCAAATATACAGGAAAGTAACTCGTATGTCAAGGTCAATATTGTCTATTTTGCATATTGGCCTTAGATTTGGAACATGTGTAGATATTTATACAGAGGCAGGTCCGCGACCGCGTGGGAAAAATCGGACATTGAAAATGATCTTTTATGTTATTGGAAAACGCTTTTGTTGTAATACAATATAAATGTTGTACCTGACTATTGTTCAGACTAACGGATAGGCGTGTACAATTCCTTCGATTCTTGTTATAGCTTATTTTCAGAGTGGGAATAATCGTTCTTATAATAACAGTAACACATGCTTTCAGTTGATTTGAATGGACGATACCAAAATGTTAAGATCAGTGAGTTGTAAGTATACACTATATTTAAGATAATACGATAATAATAATTATATATAAGAATAAATTAAATAACAAGTTGTGATACTAATTCGAGAATACACAGTGATATAAGTTGTTTTGTTTTTTTGACTGGCGACAATCGTTTCCTTCCACTTTTGCTTGTGGAATTCGATGTTTTGTTTTTGATAAACAACAAACAAACAAACTTGTTTTGTAAGTTATTTTAGTAATGTCGTGTTTATGAAACTTGAATAGGTGAATTATTGTTTCACTAAATTAATCATGACGTAAACTCCTTATTAGATAATGATGTGATTGAATAAACCAGCTATGCCATATTTTTGTTATTTTGCGGAAATAAGATATATTTATTATTACTACAGAGATAATAATGGAAAAATACCTACAAATATTAGTTATGCGTAAAGATTTGACTTCCTTTGTTATTATGACTTAAAAGGGCACATATATTATTCGGCTTTTGATATTTAGGCCGTAGCTATAAGTAGTACATTTGGTCACTCTAAGTTGAATAAAAAAGTCGGCACCTTTATCTCTTAGACAGCGTGTTGAACATAAAGAAGTTATTATTATGTACATCATACTATTTTTGCCAGTATTTATCGCGTTTATTTTTCCCGACATTTCGACCAGACCGACAGGTTTACACATTGTAGTAGTGACGGGAAGACTACTACTAATAATAGAGAGTTCAGATCGCGTAAACTTAAAAATATATATGAACAAGCCCTTGTGCTTTATAAAACCTAGAACTTACCTGAACTATAGACGCAACAAGCAGACCGAAGCATAGCGCGATGGAGGTGGTTTGCGGCGCGCTGCCAGCACTGATGGTGATGCAGGCAGCCACTCCCAGCGCGACCAGGATGAAGGTACCGACCAGCTCGGCTACCAGCTGGCGCCAGATCAGCTTGTTCTCCGTGAGGTCTGATACTCCGAGGAAGGAGTTCGTCTCTGTGGAAGAGATAGGATTTTCAAATTATTGGACGAACTGGGTTTTCCTAATGAATGAAAGGCTGTCGGCCGTAAGTACAAGAGCTGATAATGACCATTTTTTAGAGCCAGTACTACCAAAGGAACTTAACTTATAAAATACTATAAATGAGATAGGCTTTCAAACACAGGAGATAAAAACTCCCGAACTAGGAAATAACTCAATAAAAGCTAAATTGATTTAGTTTTGGTTCTTCGTGTGTTTTTAAGGAAAGTCTAAAAAGTCTGCAGCAACGAAGCCTTTTGTATCATTACAATAGTCTTTTTGGATGAGAAAGACTGCGCTGCTTCTTCCAACACATTTTGATCAGGCTTTGAAATAACAATAGCACCAAATGTATTCAACATGTATTATAGAAGGACATACATTATATGTATATTCTGCAATGTGGCAATTAAATTGCTCCTAGGCTTGGCATTTGGTATGCTCTATTAAAATTCATAATGTATAGGTAGTTAGTCATATAGGTAGTTTAGTACACCTGTGCTAACAAAAACATGTTACATGCTGATATTACTACGACTTTAGTCGATGGTAATGGAAATGCTGGTGTTTGGAAATTAATTTAGTGAGTTATAGGAAGAGCATGAGATACTAGATATAAAAGAGATGTAGTTCTTTTTCTCAAATTGGAAGAGAGTCTCAAACTCAAAGGTCAGTGACTTAGCAGTCATTTAGCTCTTTAGATTAATCTTCAATTAAGCAGTAGGAAGTTTTTCAAATAACATATCTACTAAACGATTCTTTATTTAAATCTAATCTGGTTTGGATGAGATCGTTAATAATTACAAGTATTTTTTTAAAAAACAGTTGACACTTGAGTCTTAGTGACTTCCCTTATCTATGGACCAATCTTTATTTTAGGATGTCAAGTTTTTTCTACGTGTAATAAAACCGCCATAAACTCGTCAATTTGCCTAGTAACCTTTATTTATAAAGTAAACACGTGTTTTATGAAACCGGCGAAGATGTCTTGATTATGTAAAATAAAATTAATTATGTATTTATAATTAACGTAACTTATGTAAAGTATTATGTAGTGAGTGTTTTAGCAATGATGACCCACTCTGGAAATTATGCACATTGTTTAATTTTTAACAGTTTTACGCATTTTATTAAGTTAGGTATGCGTTTCCGTTTTCTGACTTTAAAAATGTATGACCAAAGACCAAGTTGTCTATTTCAGTTTCTTTAAATTCCCTACAAGTTAAATGGGTAATTATTTAATCAGCTGTTGTAGTAATATAAATAAACCAATCGTTGTTAATCCCGCTTGATTGAATAAACGCCTAACTGGTTTGTATAGCAACGCCAATATCAGATTGAAGTAACAAAGCATTAACAGACTTTTGAGTGCTCATTAAGGGAGGCAGATTGGATCGGCCTGAGCTAAAAGATTTTTTGGTCATCAGACTAAAAAAATGTTTTAGTCTGCCCGCGATCAGAGTGTGAGCTTGTGGAAATAAATAGTTTACTCCATATTTATTAGCGCGTTGGCAAAATGGGACGGAATTAGTGAAAATCATGGTGCATTTTTGATCCACTTCGAAATGGTCCCATCCCATTCTTTATCAGGTTTTTATGCAACCAAATATGAAATTAATATTATTGGTATTTTTGATGTTTAATAAGTAGTGTGTTTGGCATTTGTTTGTACCTAAAGTAAATTTACAGATTTGCTGTGATTTTTCTGTACAGTTTCTAAACTAGGAAATTAATTTATATCCCAAATAATATCGATTTTGACGGCTTTTTTTTAAATATTTTTTATCCTTCTAGAGATAAACTCAATTGCGAGGGCTTACGTACTATATAAACAAAAATATTAGTTTATAAACTTAGTTAAACAGATGTGCATTGCATTGGTTATCTTTGCTAACAGCTAATTAAAGCATTTATTATCTCAATCAAAATAAAGTATGCACAATAAATCAAATTGAATCAGATCTGACTTTCTCCTGCATCTTTCAGCTGTCATTTATATAATTCTAGATGTTATCACTGATTGGAGTGTCGTCTCCGTGGTAAATTCAATATTTTATCTTCTTTTTATGTACAGTACACGCTAGCGGCCCGCGAAAATATTCTATAGCCTACGTTCATCAGGGAAAATTTAGGATTCTAATTGTGAAAAAAATTATCCAGTAGTTTCGGAGCCTATTCAATTCAAACAAATAATCAAATCTTTCCTCTTTATAATATTAGTATAGATATAGATGTACCCTCTATTATTACTTTGTCTAGCTCTCCCAATAAGGTTTGCTAGAAGATAACTGTTTTTGTGTTAAGCTCGCCTCCGCTGTGAACCCTAACGCCTAGATCTAGGAAACAGGCGAAAGACCGATATTTAGTAGTTCCTCGCAGTCAATTATGCTAGTCGGAAGTGTACCCACTTGCATCACTATATGGCTGATTTTAAAAATTCTAGTTTCTTCCTATGGAACCTGGTACTGCATAGGTTAAGAAGAGACCGAGACCTATGTTTTATTCAGCACGCAACGGCTCTCGGAAGATCAGCGGTGACTGTACCAAGTGTACAACCAGTAGGGCAAGCACGGGCTTTCTTGTCTAAGGTAGAATAGAGAAAAATTACCTCACTTTGTCATCGAATGCGTAAATTATTTGAAATTAATTTCTTCAACTTCAATAAAATAATGTGCGCAATGTATGGCGATGCGATGCCATTATTGTCTATTCTACCCTTATAGAGAACAATACCCGTGCTAGGCCTAACCAAGTGTACAACCAGCTCATGCTGAGACGGGGACCGTTTTGTGACTCATTGCAAAAATAAGTCTGTTTGCTGTCATTGTCTTAACTTACTTTTTTATGCTATTCAAAGAGCTATGCAAAATGTCAGCCCGATTTGTTGAAAGTTTTCGACGTGAAGAAGTAACACATAGCAATCTAGTAACGACATCTGTGGCGCGGTTGGTGAAGGTCCGCCTGAGACGCAGGAGGTTGCGGGTTCGATTTCCGCCTCGGGACAAATATTTGTACGTTCTGCAGATATTTCTGTTCAGGGTGTTTGGTCGTTTTTTATGTACACTAAAAAATCATCTAGTACCCATAAGACAAGCTCTGCTTAACTTGGGGCTAGTGGGGATTGTACGGCATTATTTATTATTATTTATCTATCTATCCATCCTAACTTTCGTATTATATGATATTAGTGATAGCCGCAGAAATAAGTTTACCAGTAGTTTGATAACTATCTTATTTGATCATTATTCTTTTTTTATAGATATATCCGACAAATGTTCTAAAATAAGGCTCAATATAAAATACATAATAATATTGTTAAAGTAGAAATTTAGTTAGATAAAAGATAAAGATTATTTGAGATGATTATCTTCATCTTATCTATAATTATCTTTATCTTAACGCTAGTTTTAGTTTTGTTGTTAGAGGCAAAATATTATGGAAAATATAACACCGAGTTTTTTAACTCCATATAAAAAGCAAGTTAAAATATTAATTCAATAGAGTTTACAAAAATAACAAACGTAATATTTTTCATTGATGAATGACTTACACGGAAGACCAGCGCTACGGCAGTATTTTTTTTGCATTTGCTGGTGCTGCCATTTTGCTCACTAATTGATTTGATCTTATTTAAATTAATTGAATTGTGCTATTAAATTTAAAATATCAATTATTTACTTTTACTTTACTTTTACCTCTAGAAATATTTCAAATACCGCACTTACTCTTCTGCACCTCATCCATAGCGTAATCCGTTTTCATTTTCGCACTTTCTACTTCAATTCAAATGTATCAAACCACGCAACACTGTTGCAAAGTAACTTAAACTGTATTTAAATAATGATTCGGCTTAAAATCGCGTGTGTGTCTCGTGAGGCGACCATTCGTTGTGGTGGCATACACTCAAATGTGGCAAGTTGTGGAGAGTGCAGCTAGTGGAGGCTCTAGGCTGATGAAAGTGTACTTGATGTAGTTTGATATTTAATCCGATCGTAGTACGTTTGTGCGTGCTTTTGGCAGTGTGTTGTTTTTAAACACATAAGGGGTTTACCAGAAGACTTTGGCAAGTAGTTGGTTACATTTTATTGACCTTAATGAAAACAACTAACAAAACTAAAATAAAACAACTAAAATGTCAAATAACTTAAAAAATGTCATCGGCACGAAAGATAATGCAGATTATAAAAATAATCTGAATAATTTTTTCCTTGAGAATTACGAACGCTAAAATCTTTAGATATAGGATATATATACAGCATTACATATTTCTAAAAGATAAAAGTTGAAAAGTTTTTACCTGGTGCTGAAATAAATGCTATTTATTATTTTATTTAAAAGTTCAAATAAAGTTGAATAGAAAATTATATTTTATGCGATTGTACAGTAAAATTTAACTAAGGTTTTTCTTGCAACCACAAAAAATTAATCAAAAATTTCCACTGGAGTAAAATCCTATCATAAAGTATGTAAGTTCAGTAAAAGTAATATCCATCAACAGGGAGCTCTCACTACAACTTTTTAATTCGAAACGTGTTTTGGTGCGATGCACTGCGTGATAATCGCACGCAGATATTCTTGATCACTGGAGATTTTGATATAATCATAATAATGCTGGACAATCCACACAGCATCATCTAGTCCCGAGCTAAGCAGAGCTTGTGTTATGGGTACTAGATAACTGATGTTATAAATATCTAGTTGACATGAATAGATATTTTTCTACATAAGTTAATAGACTACATAGGTTCTCTTTCTTTTCTTCGTTTTTGTACTGCTAGTACGCCAACCATTTTTTTTTACCAAAATACAAAGTTTATACAACTTTGTATTTTGGTCGGTAAAAAAATGGGGTAGGTATTCACACCTACAATCCTTTGCACCGTTGTATTGCTATAAAGTTGTTAAATATATAGAAAACACCCAGAAAACCCGATACAAATATCTGCAGATCGTACAAACAGTCCCGAGGCGGAGATCGAACCCGCAACCTTCTGCATCGCAAACGGATCCGCCCGCTGTGCCACAGAGGTATACAAAGGCAATTTTCCGACGCCGACGGTGTGCGTCCGCGCATCGATACCGCATCTAATTGCAGTTAAACATTGCTCGTATTTGGGTAATGGCTATTTGATCGTAATACTGGAGAGAAAGCTTATGTAATTGTTATCGTTTTATTGCTGAAGATTGGGCACTTAAATTTTTGTTATTAACTTACTTGATATGTTTGATTTTTTTTATTACCTATTGTCTATAGAGTATGATTACATTTTAACTAAAAACATCGCTAATATAGTTAGTTAGTTATAGTTTTAAGTAAATTTTTATAAAATGAAATTTTAAAAACTTCTGGTGTAGAAAAAATTTAAAATACCCAAATTCATTCTAAGTATTCTGTAACGCGATCTGAAGAACGATCAGTTCCTTAACTTCGGTAAAATAGGTCATAAATTGGATAAATATCTTTAAAATTGTGCTAATTAATATATTTTTGATATTTTTACCTGAATGTGCCTTAAATAAGGTCAAAACGCGTTAAGGTCTTAGGTCAGTGTTGAATTTTAAGATTTGTTTTAAAAATCGAGTTGCAGGGGATTATGTCAAAGCCTGGAATAAGCCGGTTTAGGGTTCCGTACGCAAGGTTGCCAAGCCAACGCGACCTTCATACTAAGCCCCCGTTGTCTGTCTGTCAACGGAATGTATCTCATGAATCCTAAAAGTATAAAGTTGATATACTCGCGGAGTGTGCATTTCCCTTGCTGCTATGACACCGAAATCAAATAAAAAACAGGATTTTTTTTGTATGGGAGCACCATAAAAAAAAATTATTGACGGTTGTCAAGTTTGTATCTATTAAAACGTAATTGGTAGACAGTTGAAATTTTGGCAGGATGTGTATTACTATAACTATTTAATATAATAAAGTAAATTCATCAATACCACGTTGCACCCATCAGTGATGGCTGCAACGTGGCTTAACTTCAGTGATGGGCCATCACTGAAGTTAAGCCTATTAGTACCTACTTGGATGGGTGACAGACAGTGTCATTAGCGTTATTTCGTTCCAAAAAATACATTTTTAAGGTTATTTTATTTCTTTTATGAAATAATTTTAAACGATGGTACTGAACCCTCCGTTTGCGAGCCAACTCTTACTTTACCGGTTTTAGATGATATACCTACATCGCTATAACAACTGGTATCTTATGCCGACGGGGAATCAGACTGTGATAGTTTTTGCTGACAATTTCATTGGAATTAGTTCCGATACAATTCTTTTCAATGAAAAACTTGCTACTCCAAAAACATTGTTCGCTGACCGGACTTTATACAAGCAGTATGAATGGACAGTTTTGTAATAGCAACGAGTCCCCGAGTCTGATAGATACATAAATAAATAAAATGAATAAATAACGCTAGACAATCCATACCGGTTCATCTAGCCCCAAGATAAGCAGAGCTTAAGTTATGGGTACTAAATGACTAATAAACTTAATACAATATATTGCCATAGGTAGGGGGGGTACATAGATATTTTTTATTATTTATAGAAAACGATCAGAACTCTGCAGAGCGAGTGTAGGTATAAACAATTGTCACGAGGCATGATTCGAACCCTCGTAGAGGAAATATCTGGGCCCAGTCCAGTCTAGTAATGGGCATTTTGGGCCGCAGAAAACAGCGTAGTCCCTTTATGACAGTTAATTTTAAAAGCCAGGGCTACACATAGCCGTTATCATCCTCGATTACATAATAATGATAAACGAACATGATAGGCCAGGTGTACAGAATATTATACTACTACGTTTATTTATTATAAATAATACAGTATTATACTATTATACCTTCATATATTTCTAATACACAAATGTAATTCCGGCGCTATTTCACGGTCGGTTCTCTTTATAGCCATATGGAATGTGTATACTCATATATATTCTTATCAGAGCAGTAAAAGTCAGTAGCAGTGGTTTGTTTGTCGAAGATAAGTGGTGTTGCCTTAGCTGCTGGCATAACTGTTTGTTTACCACAGATTGAGGCACTGCTAGATTGTTTAATTTAGTCATTTATCTGACCCGACAGATGTTTTTCTATCCAAAAAGGCCATAGAAATAAGATATATCAGTTCTAGTTGACTTTTTATTTCATAGGTTAAATTTGAAACTTTTCTTTAGTTTGATATGTATCTAATAATATCAGGGGTTCTGGTCGTTTTCTATGTATAATAAAAATATCTATCTATTTAATAATATTGTATTACGTATATCAGTCATCTAGTACCCATAACACAAGCTCTGCTTAGCTTGGGGCTAGATGATGCTGTGTGGACTGTCCAGCATTATTTATTTATTTATTTATTTATTTATTTATTTATTTGTTATGTGTACTAGATGACTGATATACATAATGTTGAAGAAAATAATGGACATGTACAAAGGCGAGCTTAACTCTATAAAAGTTTTCTTACAGAAAACCTACGGGTGTTAAAACAATTTGTAAAACAATGTTGTTGTAATCATAATACATTCAATAGGTATATAAATTAATTTGCATCGATACCCATAACATTTTTTTTAATAATATATAATTTTTATACGCATAAATACGCGGAAGTAATTCAGTGGAACTCATCTGACGATCCACTCTTTCTTCCGCGATCCAATTATTTTATAAAAAGTTATCGAAAATGTTATAAAAACTCCCTTTTCCAAACACGTCATCAAAAATAAACTTAAGCTTTTTCACGGAATGTTTATGACGTAATGCATAAACATGCCTTGAAAAAGCTTAAGTTTTTTTTTTTACAAAATATATTTGTCACATTGTCCTGGTACTGCTTGTGTATTGACGTCATTGAAATTTCTTATAAATAAGAAATAAATATATATACAGAAATAAAATCCAGTGTGGTAAAAACCCTAGATTATCTACTGTGTGAGTAATCTAGACTTAGAAACTTTCACCATCGCGTTTTAGGATTTCGGTATAAAAGGGCCATTCAAAAGTGGTTATTTGTTTATCTGGATTATAAAAACACCCAATTTCAACCGAAAGGAAAATTAAAAAACAAAATTATCTTGTAGGAAGTAACTACAGACATTTACACAGCATCATCTAGCCCCAAGTTAAGCAGAGCTTGTGTTATGGGTACTAGATGACCGATATACTTGTTACAATATATTACATAGATATATATTCTTTACTTTACATAAAAAAAAACAAGAATACCGTGACGAACTATCTGTAGATCGTGCATACATTTGTTCCGAAGCAGGAATCGAACCCCCATCCTCCTGCACTGCAGGCAGCCCTTCTACAACCGCGCCACAGAGGTCTTCAATATATTTATAGGAAATTGCGGAAATAACGGAAGTACCCATAGAGGGCGGACCCCGATGATATTTCGGAAACTCAAGCTACAAATTAGCTGTAGTGTTCTTGACACGATGGTTTTACCACTTTCAAATAAAGCCAGGCTAATGATTATGGAGACGGATTGGGTACTCAGCTACTAAAGTAGTCTGTTATCAACGTTTTATGGACGGTGATAAGCGAACAATTGGGTACAATAGGTAGCGTCCACAGTAGCCACCACCTACGTTGTATCCGTGCTAACATCGCTATTCAAAAAAACATGAATTATTTACAGCCAGTTTGTATATTTATCTCGAATTAATCTATATTTATATGAAAAAAAGACGTGTTAAAAAAAAAAGTTACACTATTTATAATCAAGAACGGCTGAACCGATTTGGCTGAAAATTGGTGGAGAGCTTAGAACCAGCAGACGGACATAGGATACTGTTTTCCTGGTGTCATGTTCCCGCGGGATAGTACAGGGACACGGGAATGCAGTCGCGGGCAAAAGCTAATTGATTATAATGAGCACAAACGGTTCTACCTGAAGGGTAATTTCAGAATCAGAATCAATTAATATTCATAAAAATATCAGGCAACTAATGGTCCGCACTGGCTTTGAACGGGTATTAAACTAAAATTTCAAAAAATTAAATATTTGAAACAAACTTACGTTAATACGTTGGGTTTTATTGAAGTATACATACGGATCCCTAGCTTTTTGAAAATACTCTATTACCTTTGTTCATTGGATACCTAATGTAAAATTCTAATGGCGAATTTTTAAATCGGTCCGTAGTTTCGGAGCCTATTTAATCCAAGCATACAAATAATCAAATCTTTCTAATATTAGTATTGATATATAAATAGATATTAGGTTTTACTATTTCACCCTAGGGGCTCTTCTCTTCATTCTTATCACGTCAAGAAACCCGATATACAAACAATTCATAATTCTTTATTGCACGATAAAATATACGAAAAATAAACATTAAGATGTAAAATAAATGGCCAGCTTATCCCTAAAAAGAGTTCTCTTCCAGCAAACCTAATTGGGAGATAGAGATAAAGTTATAAACGTGGGTACCTACGTGTGCATAAAAGGGGATACATGATTTATTTTTAACCTTCTATATCATCTATACTAATATTATAAAGAGGAATGATTTGATTGTTTGTTTGTATGTTTGTTTGTTTGTTTGTTTGAATTGAATAGGCTCCGAAACTACTGACCAATTTGAAAAATTCTTTAACCATTAGAATCCTAAATTTTCCGTGATGAACATAGGCTATATAATATTTTCAAAAAAGTTAGGGATCCGCATGAAAAATTCAATAATTGAATCGTGCGCTATATATTCAAACTCTTTTTCTATTATAGCGCGTCATAATAGAAAAGAGGTTGAATATATAGCGCACGGTGCTTGCTTTTTCTCTACGGCCAGTGTCAGTTATGGAGTGTCGAGTCAAAGTCAAAAACCCCAATGCTGTTAAAAAACGTAAGGGATCCGTATGAAAACTGTGAAACCCATCGTGTTAGTGTGTATAATTTCTGAAATTTTTGTTTAATACCCGTGCGAAGCCGGGGCGGACCGCTAGTATAAAGTATATAAACAGAAGTATAAATTATATAAATAAATAAATTTATACAAAAATAATAAAAACCCAGATACAACAGAGTCATAATAATAGGTAATGCTGTATGACTTTACGCAATTTAAACAATGTAAAGAGGAACTAAACACAACAAGCCTTATTAGATAGAACACTAGATTGGTTACAGATAATCAAGCGATAATTGTGGGAAAAACAACACTGCTACCCGAAATAAATTAAATTAATTACAGAGGAAAACATGCAAACAGTTGTTCGCGGTTAGCTATTTCCCTGAGAAAATAACTGAACTGATTTGAAGGTACAGATGATGTACACTCCGCGTCACATATAAGTACCCCCCTGTCTCAATGTATGTGCGACACAATAGTTGTTATTGTTGGGAATTTCAGACTTTGAGTATCATGGGTGGGCGGTTCGATCCTGGGCGGCGTGATACATTTTTCCATGTGAAAATTTGTGCCAAGTTACAAGGGAATTAGAAGTAGTCGAAAATATTTTGTAGACAAGGGGGATACTTAATTCTGAGGCGCACTGTACATACGCACTAAAGAAAAAAAAGGAAATATTTTTTAATAGTTATGTATGTTGTGTACCTACCTATATGTTATAGTAAATGATGTTTAGTATTGTCAGATATATGTAGTTAATGCTGGACAATCAAAACATCATCATCTAGCCCGAAGCTGAGCAGGGCTAGATGAGGTGTTATTATGAGTACTGGATAACTGATGAACCTAATACATCACACCTATAAATAAATAAATAATGCTGGACAATCCACACAGCATCACCTAGCCCCAAGTTAAGCAGAGCTTGTGTTATGGTTACTAAATGACTGATACACATAATACAATATTATTAGGTACATAAATATTTCTCTATCATAGCGGTCCGCTCCGTCTTGCCACGGGTATTTAAGAAAATTTTCAAAATTTTTAAATACTCTCACACATTAGATAACATTATTGAATTTTCATAGGGATTCCTGCAGTAAATTCCATCGTTTCAATTGAAAATACAGTTAGTACTTATTTAGTTTCATTATTCATTCTATTAATAATCAAACTAGATATGATTCTTAGATTTTTTAATTGTCTTAAGTTCCTAAGATTGTTTTTTTATTATATATTCCATTGTCCAAAATAAACGAAGAATATAATAAAGGAGATAATATACTGGTGATAGATAGCGCTTAGGTCATCTCATCATTCATCGTACAATAATCTTTAAACATATTTTATAATCTTAAAAGCTATAAAATCCTTTTCAATTAGATCAGTTGATTTATCTAAATGACTTTTCTAATAAGGTTTCTGATAAGAAACCAGAATCGTTTTTGATAACCACATCATAATGATCTAGCTCTCAACAATGGAACAAACATTTTCATCTCGTGTCAATTCCTGGGAAGGGACGCCAGTTCCACGTACTAATTCCCTACTTGTAGAGAAGAACGGATTTTATTACCCTATAATAGGGGAAGAATGGATTTTATTCCCCCTATAATACACAAACATGAACTCCGGGAGTCTCCTGTTGCCCGGACTCTTAAGAGACCGGTGTCCTCAAGAGCTCTCCACACGCAACACACTTTTCACACATATGCACACTTAAAACACACATACACCCACACACACACACACATACACACACACACACACACACACACACATACACATTCTCTATAATTTTTAAAAAATCTATTTAACTATAGTTTTACTCTATAATTTATTTTTATAGTGCCAAGGAGGCGGGCGATGAGGCTGCTCCACAGTTTATAACTTTTGCCGTCTCATCGTTCACTTGTAACTTATGTAACATATGTACCTTGTTGTAAATAAATTATAAATTATTTTTTTAATAGGGGGAATAAAATCCGTTCTTGCCTATCCACGATTCCCCTATATATAATTATAGAGTGGAATCGTGGATATTTTACTTTGATTGATGGACAGATTGGCAGGTTCATGGTCAATGCATGAAATAAAGTGGGAATATCACGCGGTCCAAATTAGTTAACCCGAAAAGTATAAGTGGTTCGTTTGAGATCGTTTCCTCGACAATTAACAATATTAGACATCGTGGTAGGGTTAGTCCAAATATTTAAATTGATCGATCAAACTGAGAGATCGATTTGATTCATTCGGTCAGGTGAATTTACGGGAAACATCATGGAAATTCTGCCGAAGAATGAAACAGGTGTCCGTAAAGTAAATAAATAATGCTGGAAAATCCACACAGCGTCATCTAGGCCCAAACTAAGCAGAGCTTGTGTTATGGGTACTACTAGATGACTGATATACATAATACAATATCGTACATAGATATGTTTTTTTTACTATACATAGAAAACGACCAGAACAACTGGAAAAAATATCTGCAGATCGTACAAATATTTGTCCCGAGGCGGGAACCGAATCCACCGCGACACAAAGATCGTCATACTGCGCTACATAGAGTAAACACTGATTTCCTACATCATTATTCGTATGATGGTCCGTCATTTGCACGCCATAAGTATTGTCTCAAGACCGTACAAGACGACCGTCTGTATGTATTGTCTTAAGAACAAACGAGCATTAGCGCGAAGATTACAGAGTTACAGTGCAAGAATAGAAAATTAGTAGTTTATGCATTAGCCACAAACTGATATTTTCCATGATATCCTATTTCGTAGGGTCATGGAGGCAGAATAACGGTTAATTATTTCTACCACCCATGATTTTGAATTTGATATACTTACCATGTTATATGTACGTGTTTTTGTATTTTTCTTTATACTTTCTTTTTGTCTGTGTATCTGTGTCTAAATAAATATTTTCTATTCTATTCTAAGAACTTAACTACTATAATAAAACAACTAATAAAGGATTCTAAGAGTGGTTCTCTAAAACGTAATAAAATGTGATACGAATATAACATTGAGAAGTAAATTAAATTGTTCACAAATTCACTCATCATCACAAAAGGCTGACTATAAAATATCAGACTATCTAGATGATAAAAAGGTTTGGAACGATATTTACTCCAACGGGAAGAATGAACAATATAGACGGTAAAACAAAATAATAACAATATATGAATACTTAGAATAAATACTAGGATAATTAGTTGGTCAAATGAACAAGGAATAAAAGTGATTACTTTATTTCCCAGAAGGTATTACTTATGCAAGTTGTATTATTTATTATATTTTTGATTGATTCCACACCACGTCCTTGCAAATATTCTTTATTAAACGGAACCCCTTGTTAAACAATAAAACTGTAGGTACTTTTTCATATGAATAAAGTTCAATTGAATCACAAAATTGGATGAAATTCGCCGAAATTAGCCCATTTAGTTACATGAGATCATTGGCCACAACAATGGCTTCCACAAAAAAATATCGTGCGTTGCGTCGCTAGATGTTATCTACAAGTAGAAGCTCGGTAGTTACATCAGTATCTAAATATTAAAAAAAATGCGGATTGACTGTAATAAAGAGCTTTTAGAATGATTTTTTTTCAAATTGCCGGCTATTTTTTTTATAAATCTTGATGAACTGTAGATAGATATGTTTTATTGTAGAGGTGTATAGAAAACATCCAGAACTCTCGATATATAGAAGAATTTAATGCTTTTGCAGATGAGAAAAAAAATTAAAAATGTTTATGAGGGAAAGCTTAAATTTACAAAATATCAAACGACTCTTCCTAATCAAGTTTCACTAAACAATCGCGCCGAAAGACCAAGTCAAAGGCATGCCACTAGTGTTGTATATCGACAAAGTGGTAACAATTTCGTCGTGTCACCGATAATTTAACAATTTAGCGCCCCAGTGTGGCTGTCATTGTCACGGCCAAATATAGACACCTATTGTTGTGTAGCAACCTGTTTATTTATACACATTTTATTGACAAATTGTCTCTATTTGCTGAAAGATTGTGATCTTTTTCTGTGTATTTAAATAATTGTGAAATTATATAAATACACAGAATAATTAAATAAACGCGCATGCGACTATGCGTCGATCTGAGTAGCACCCTCTACCGCCGCCATGTCGATTTACCTATACTACATATTTTACTTGTCCAACTATTTTCGTGTACTCTTAATAGCGTTGCCATCGATTTATTAAATATTTCTGAGTGTTTATAAAAATCATGTCAAATACTTTGGGAAGTGAACTCAATTTCGTGCTAGCTAACACGATGTTGCATAGGCTAGATAACGACATTCAGTCGTTTGCCAACTTAACACCAAAAAAACCCCCTTTATTTTGAGGCAAGCTCAGCAGTAAGTAGCCTATAAATACCGATTATAGGTTACTTACTGCCATCCAACATCGCGTTAGCTAGCACGAAATTGAGTTCACTTTCCAAAGTATTTGACATGATTTTTTATAAACGTCCTTTAATAAATGTATAAATTGTTATATATTAATGTTTATGTCTGCAATTTCAAATAAAGTCATATCTATCTACCGTGTTTACATTAATTGAACAATGATTCAGCCTAGCAGCGCAACCTAAACCTTCACGGTATAATGAAAGACTTGGCAGACAGCTACTAACGCGTATCAAAAGTGACATTGCCCAGCCTTGAGGGTGGCGGCTGGCGCGAGTTACAGAATACAGAGATTAACAGTTTTACTATAAAACTATAGTTTGACGAATTCATTATGAATGTAAGTAGGTAATGAAGGCGGTGAAACGTTCTTCCAGCACAAAATAGGTTCGTAGTTAACCGCTTACATTCATATTGAAAGTATTTGACAGTTTTTATCAACCAACTTCAAATAAAGAGGTTATCTATACGGATGCGTTTCTTTTTTTAATTTAGCTGGTTAAAAATAAATAAACATAAACCAACGTCTATAGTGTTCTAACAGAATATCCCAATAATATGTTACCTGGAAAAGCCATAAGCCATGTCTGTTTGTATTCTATTCTTTCTGTATGTGGTATCATGCATGATGTACTTTTTATATGTATTACATTGACTTCTTAGTTCTTACGCTCCTTATGGATATTTAATTATCAATTGCTACGAAAATGTAACATCGGTACGAGGTTCCGTAGTGGTGATACAAATTGACGTAGCCATGCGACAAGACGACGTAGCGGGCACCCAATCAACTTAACAAATCAACTACGTTTCTCTGTTTTGTTTTTGTATTGTGTACTTGCGAGTAAAAAATATAATCTGCTGATCAGCTAAATGAAGTTTTATTGGTCGTCGTTGAATTTACGAGAAATAGCGTTTGCTATTGTCATTACTTGGCAAAGTGTTCGCCTCTATTTAATAAAGATCTTCGAATATTATTTCATTTCTTAAGGCCACCTGCCACAGCCACAAAACGCCACCAACGGCATATTTCCTATAGTTTTCATACATTTTATATGGACTCGACTCGCCTTGCCTAGATTTTAGTTTCTCGTGGCGTCGTTTGTGACTGTCGCGTGTAGCCCGTGTGCGGCGACCCTTAGTACCCTGATTGCGAGGATTTACTATGATAATCAAAAATCTTAATACGCTAGAGATCGTTTAGATCGCTTATTCTTAAAAATTGTGCTACACTATAGTCGCCGTCCGCCCGTCACAGATTAACTCGACAAAAGCAAGATGAGCGTACAAAATAACAATAATACAACAATTTCCTATAGCGCTAATCGACAAAGAAAATCTAGTTAATTCTACGCTATTGTTGTGTCAAGCACGTACATTACATATATATTACGTTTTATGGCAGGTAGGTATATAAATAGTTGAGGAATAACAAAAGATCAGAGCCACTGAGTTTTCTGTTGAAGCCATCGTAATTTAAAGGAAGCATAGGCTTTAGTATTTTAATTACGCTGTTGCGTTGTCGTAATCATTTGGGGAAGTACTTAACTTTGTTTTTTTTACTATTTAGTTTGGAAACTAAATGTAAATTTGCCGTATTTACGTTTTACGTACTTTTAGTACTAGCGTGGACCGTCGCGATAAGCTCGGTTAAGCGACCATTTTGGAAGAGCAAGTGCTTTTTTGAATGGAATGAACTGTAGGGTGTTACAAAAATAATTACTTTTTAACAGCTTAATAATTATTTATTTGTTTTTAACAGCTTAAAATAATTATATATTTTTAACAGCTTTTTAGCATTTAAACTTTGATTTATTTTAGGCCTTTTAGACATGATAATTTCTTTCATTAGTTTTTAATTCCTTTGCTAAATATTTTATCATAATATTTTGTTTTAGATTAAACCAAAACATGCAAAAATCGCTCGTCATTTAATAATATCCATCTGTAATACTTAGCATAAACTCCGATCATAAATTCATTCATTACGCGTATACAAAAAATAACAATGGGGATAGATACACCTTAATTTAAGGCTATATACACACAGTGACAAATGACCATATTGTAAGTAGCAAAAGACAATACGTTGATGCAACGTTACAACCAATCTCTATTAAAAATAAATAGTTATGAATCTGGAAATAACGCGTTCTAGAAATCAAAAGAGCTTTGATACACAAAAATCCACAAAAGTATTTTTTGTTGACTTTGATAAAGGTGTTATGGTAATTTATTTAAAACGTTTGAATAAGTTTTTTTTGCGCCGGAGCTATTCCCTTAGTCGCTTGTAACGAAAAATCGCGTAAGATGATAGATCTAGATGTCTTATCTAGCTCTGTAGCTCATAAAGAACAGACATCCAGATGCTGTTTTGTGCGTGATTGATTATATAAGCTGTAGAAGTAAATAGGCTACTAAAGCCTGCAAAATTAAATAAGAACATCAGTATATTGTACATATAATATGTCATAATGCCATTGTGTCTAAAACTTGGTTTTTATTATAAAAAAAATAAATTAAGACTTTTGGTAACAAAAAAATATGTTTTACTAAGTGTGGGCTAGCCCTTAGCTGCCTCATTACCATTCCGCCGCAATCCGAACGTGGATACAAAGGAATGGCTAAAAAACTAAAACAATGACAAATTGCCGGGTGTATCCTGTACGTAGCGAATAATTTGAACATTTTTTGCATTCTGATCATAAATGATGGTCTGATTAGAGCCGCTAAATTAATAAACCATTTTTAGAAATATACTGGATTCAAAGTTTGCAAAGATTTACTTAAGGCTTGCTTTGCAAAACATAACTGCTATCTAATTACTTGTTGAGCCTAGAAGAGAGGAAAACCCAGATTTTTCTACTGTGACCGAACATGTGAAGTCTTAAGAATTTAATTCTAAAAGCGAGATCGTTGGTTTCCTAAACCCATCTAGGTAGTCTACATACTTTAATATTATATTTAACGTTATTTCCAATAATCCCCATAATCCCCACGCTGGGCATGCGGGTTGGGGATCGCAGTTCGGTGGAGTTGTTCTGCAGAGGGCACTGCTGCCCTCCGATGTGTTTCCCTTAGTCGCCTCTTACGGGAAGAGTGGGGGTGGTGAAAATCTATGCCGGCACCACACGGCCTGCACTCATCGCTTTGGAATCCCTAAGAGCGCGAGTTGCTCGCAATTACTCGCAATTCGCGCTCTTAGGGTAATCGCTTCGCTTTGAAATCGGCGCAAATCGCCAGTGTGATACGGTTCTTAGTATTTCAATGAAGATCAATTTGAAGTGTTGCGTTCTCGCCGGTTTGACGCTTCTGGACTAAAATAACGTCGTTTTTTGTACATGCTGATTCACATTATATTTTTCCTACCAAGAAACAAATCTCCTGAACTTTTGGTTCACAGCCAGTTTACAGTTCAGTGAACTTGTAATAATTATGTAGGTACATATTATATAGAGAGCTACGACACCTATTTCTATTTACACAAATAAAAACAGAAGTTCTTAAAAGAGAACGTAGATAAATAATTTTGGCATCATGTTCATCCTTTTCTATTGTTATTAAATAGTCGTCTAACGACATTTCCACATGTGGGCATTAGAAAATTATTAATGATTTTTATTATATGTGTATTATATTTATATTGTATTTTTAGTTATTTAAGAGTTCAGTTATATCATATAACTGAACTCTTAAATACCTAAAATTACAATTAAAATAAGTTTGACATATAACTTAGTATATGTCAAACTTAGGCATGTAAAAAATTATAATTTTATTCATTGATTATATACATTTTAATAATAAACTTAATCTTTCTTAATCGGTCTCTAAGAAGGAAGATACCTACTATACATTTAAATTTCAATAATTTAGACTAACTTAATATATTACGCTAAATGAGCTTTCTTTCCGGTTAGTCCGACATCGCTTAGTCTCACTTCATTCAAGATTTACATTTAAAGGGATGAAAAAAATTACTAAACTTAAAATTACTATGAAGTCAACATTTAGTAAAAAACGTGATTCTACGAAAACCATGGTTCCTTTTTGTTGCCCCAATCGCTGCAGGAGGCGATTCGCATTTGACGGATTTATTTTTATCCAATCATAATAAGCACGAAGCTATTTTACACCTCTATTTTATTTTATTAGTACATATTTTATTTTACGGCCGCCATATAACGACCGCTACTAGACGGGGTGAGTGGATCTAATGCTGTTTATATTTATTTTAAATGACATTTTTATTTCATCACACATCACTTTTATTTAGTGATCGTTTTCCATTTATTATAGACTTACGGTCCGCCCCAGCTTCGTGCGGGTATTAAATAAAAATTAAAAATTGTAGATTTGCGTTGGGTTGCATTATTGTAGTTTTCATACGGATCTCTAACTTATCAGGGTTGATGTAGGATTCTAATAGTGACAGAATTTTTCCAATCGGTATAGTAGTTTTAGCACCTATTCAATCCAAACAAACAATCAAATCTTTCCTCTTTATATATTAGTATAGCTATAAGTTTGTAACAAATAACTCGTTTTAGTTTTTTATTTATTTAACTAGTAACTACATATACATAATTCAGCGTAATCGACATAGTACGGAAGATAATCATCTTACTTCGGCCGACTGTATTAACACTTTCGTGGCCCACGACGCACATAGAGATGTGCTGGAGGCTGGGCAGTAAATAAATAAATAATAATGCTGGACAATCCACACAGCATCACCTAGCCCCAAGCTAAGCAGAGCTTGTGTTATGGGTACTAGATGACCGATACATAATACAATATATTAAATAGATAGTTTTTTTTTTATTGCATTTAGAAAACGACCAGAACACCCTGAACTAATATCTGCAGACCGTACAAACATGTCCCGAGGCGGGAATCGGACCCGCAACCTCCTGCGTTGCAGGCGGACCTTCGCCCACCGTGCCACAGAGGTCGCATGCGCAATATTAACGAGTATTTTTTTAAATTCATTAAATTACACAGCAATTTTGCAACGTTCTAATAAAACATGTTAAATTGTGCAAGCCATAAAAGTTCGCCCTCGTACGTTTATCTACCTACTCGCAATTGACTATATTTCCAATAGGTAGCATTAGTTTAAGGACTCAGTAAAATAACTTTTGCGTACTCCTACGCAGATGTTCCACAATCACACAGAAAGCGATGATCGATGAAGTGAAGAGAAAATCAATAAAACCTTATTTCATTATTTATAAAACTTGACTTATTTAAGTGCCTATTTCGTATGCCTAAAGAAATAAAGTTATTGATAATATGAATTCTGAAAAACTGATCTGTCTTCACTTCATGTAGTTATATTGATGAAGTTTTCTTTAAATTACTCTTCATTCTTCGAAAGTTCTCTTGAATCAGATACAATACATTTAACATATCAAATTAGTTTTTTTTTACCTTAGAAGAATATGTAACACAAAAATCGAGAATACTATACCTCTAAAACAACTTCTAGTCTGGACTAAAAACTTTTCCTTTCTTAAGCAGTGGCTATAACTTTGACTCCTCGACTCAGGGTTTCAAGATAGATCAGCGCTAGAATATGCTGCTTGAATCTGCTTTGAAGTCTGGTTTTTCAGCGCCGACTCTACCAATTTTCTATGCAAATGCACCTAAGGTAGGGCATTGGCCCAGTTTTTGCGCCTCTGCTTTAAATCAAGTCTTGAGCCCCTCCACTTGTCTTAACCAACTGTTATCTTGTTAGGACTCGACCTTTGCGCAAATGGACTGATAAGACACTTTTGGCTGTCGACCATATTAATTTATTTAGAGTCGGGTAATCTGTTTAATATCCAAGTCAAGAGATTAAGCATTATGCCAGAATTGCCTTAATAAATAAGAAAATAAAAATATAACCCGCATGCCCAACGTGGATTATGGGAAATAACCCCCAAATGATAAATAATGCCATCCATGGCGCTCTTTAGAGGGCCTTTGTAGGCCTACATATTATTATGTCATATTAGATGTCATATTAGTGTAAAGCAGTGTATATAGGCGGATGATGATGATAAGAAAATAGACTACATGTAATCGTATTATATCTACAGGTAGTCCTCACTAGACCGCGGTTCTGTTCTGTCATTTTCTAGAGATAGTAAAGTCAAGTGTAAAGAAGCTATTTGATGTGGTGGCAACCAAACAACCACAAGTCAATCGTGGCGTCAGCTGCTCCATAAGATTGACCACAAACGAATGTTGACCACTATTAGGTACAATGTTTTTACCACATAGGTATCTTTGCGCTCTATGTTTATTTGAAAAATATCAGGTGTCATTCAGTTTTGCAATAAAATTGTTTCGTAAAGAATAAATTAAGTTATTTATCTTCGAAAGAGTGTGCCTTTGTATAGTTACATTTATTTGTGTCTTTTGATAATTTGGTTTTGTTCGTAATTTTATTAGTAAACCTGCAAAATGCTTATCAGGCAACGCGCAGTGTAAGGTTTTGTTGTTTTTTTATGTGCCTTGGATATATTAACTTACACATACCTCATGCCAAATTACGGCTGTCTATTGTTTTCTTTGCTATTGGATTGATACATAATACTAAATATATAAGTATAATAGAAGTACTTAATTTAGCGTAAGTATCTCTTGCTAAATATTTAGAGGTGTCTCTTGCTAAATTTAATTTATAATATAATTTATGTTTCTTTTTCACTTCTTCCACTAGTAGACAAAAAATTTAAGAGAAGAGAAAATCAATGGCGTCCATTTTTTATAAAATTAACTGTATGAAAATACTTGTCTATGTGCTTCTTTGGTAAGCCTAAAGAAATAAAGTTGTTTTGTTCAATGTACAAGGATTCCTAATAGTGGTAAAAGCTACAACTTATAAGAGTTCCTTGTTGACTGGGGATCCCTAAAAAGGTAGCGCTAGGGTTCCTCGCTGTAACCTCTTAAGAGCTTTGTACCATATTCACATCACAACGGTTCATGGTGACATGTGGGTGTGCGTGAGGTACAGTTACTATCATAATACTAGGTACTTAAGAGAAGTGCTCTCAACGGGTGGGTAAGGAGGAATCAAATATGGAGACAATGTTAGGCAATATAAACATTTATGTTGCAGGTATCAATGGCATTGGGTCGTAAAAAATAACCGTGGGAAATAACTTCTTTAGTTTTGGATTACTGTCTAAAATTGAATAACTATCGACCAAAGAGTTGTTTTATGTTGTGTGAATTTTAAATCTCTAGTCCAGTCAAATTAGACCAAAAAATAAGAGTAAAGTTACCTAAATTCCCACCAAGCTGAAAATCGGTAAGATTGTTTGAAATATCATTAAAAACTAAATTTGAAAGTTCCCCGTCTTTCCCCTTTAAGGAAAAAATTTTATTCAAGGTCAAAGCTAAAAAAATGAGTTTTTCACGATTTTCAGCAAAACGGTAAGTTTTATAATAAAAATATGTCAGACAAAATTGTAGATCATAAAATTATCTACAAAAAATTATTTAAAACTTTTTTTCTACGAGCCACCGTTTTTGAGATACCTATAACGATTCAAAAAGTTGTAAAAGTTGTAATCGTCTTAATTAATATGCATGAGTACGCCACGTAATACATCTATAGTTGTAATATAAGTTAAAATATATAAATTATTGGGTGGGAGAACTCCAAAGGCGTGGAGTGGGAGTTTGGTGGTGCTCTTTTTTAAGAAGGGAGATAAAACCCTTCTTAAAAATTATAGACCCATCTCGCTCCTAAGTCACGTCTATAAGCTTTTCTCACGAGTTATATCGAACCGTCTCGCCAGGAGACTCGACGAGTTTCAGCCACCGGAGCAGGCTGGGTTTCGCGGAGGATATGGTACCATAGACCACATTCACACAGTGAGGCAGATTATACAGAAGTCCGAAGAGTATAATCAGCCCCTGTGTCTGGCTTTTGTGGACTATGAGAAGGCCTTTGACTCCGTTGAAACCTGGGCTGTTCTACAATCCTTACAGCGATGCCAAGTAGACTATCGTTATATCGAGGTGCTGAGATGTCTTTACGAAGCCGCCACTATGAGTGTCCGAGTACAGGACCAACAGACTAAACCAATCCAACTGCGCAGAGGAGTGAGGCAGGGGGATGTCATATCCCCGAAACTGTTCACGAGCGCGTTGGAAGACATGTTTAAGACGCTGGACTGGAAAGACAAGGGCATCAACATAAACGGCGACTACATCTCACACCTGCGATTCGCTGATGACATAGTTTTAATGGCGGATTCGCTAGAGGAGCTGAACCGGATGCTGGACAGTCTAGCTTCAGCCTCCCGATGTATCGGTCTTGGCATGAATTTGGATAAAACCAAAATCATGATCAATGGCCACATTGATCCAAGACCGGTGATCGTACATGGCCACCTCCTCGAAATTGTTTCTGAGTACACTTACCTCGGGCAGATTTTGCAGTTGGGTAAAAACAATTTCGAGAAGGAAGCCAAGAGGAGGATCCAGCTAGGCTGGGCAGCGTTCGGAAAACTACGTCGAGTCTTCTCGTCATCCATACCGCAATGTTTGAAAACGAAAGTTTTTAATCAGTGCGTCCTACCAGTTATGACCTACGGAGCTGAGACGTGGACACTCACAATAGGGTTGGTCCACCAGTTCAAAGTCGCTCAGCGAGCTATGGAAAGAGCTATGCTCGGAGTTTCTCTGAAGGATAGAATTCGTAACGAATACATCCGACAGAGAACTAAAGTCATCGACATAGCTCAGAGAATTAGCAAACTGAAGTGGCAGTGGGCCGGCCATATATCGCGAAGAACCGATAACCGCTGGGGTAAACGTGTTCTTGAGTGGAGACCGCGACTCGGTAAACGTAGTGTAGGACGCCCTCCGGCCAGGTGGGATGACGATCTGCGAAAGACTGCTGGCAGATGCTGGATGCGACAAGCCGAAGACAGGGCGCTATGGCGCTCATTAGGGGAGGCCTATGTCCAACAGTGGACTAACATAGGCTGATGATGATGATGATATAAATTATTACTAACGGCATTCGCTTTCTTCTTTCTGTGTACGGAGCTCCTAAAAAAACTACCTGCTTATATAAGTATAGATATGCATGTTTCGTTAAAAACACCAAAAGTAAAAAACAAGTACAATTAGCTTGTCTTCCTCCAACCTCAGTTGCTGCTCATCAACATCTTTTTAGGGTATATTACCAAGTTCAAGTGTGGCTTGGTTATCAGCTAGACCCTACAGACTGGGGTTGGAAGTTGGTCAACAATTTATTAGAACCAGTGCACACTTTACTTCCACCTGCGCCGGAAAAACTGCTGAACTCGATTTTTTGCAACTGCAAAAAGGAATGCAGTGCTAAATGTGGTTGCAAAAAAGTCGGACTGTTCTGTTCTCCGGCATGTACACATTGTCAAGGCCGGTTGTGCTCTTATATTGAATCACCAACAGTAGAGGATCCGTTTGATTTAATTGACTTTTTGAATCGTTATATCTCAAAAACGGTGGCTCGTAGAAAAAAAAGTATTAAATAATTTTTTGTAGATAATTTTATGATCTACAATTTTGTCTGACATATTTTTATGATAAAATTTACTGTTTTGCTGAAAATCGCGAAAAACTCATGTTTTTTACCTTTGACCTTGAATAAAAATTTTTCCTTACAGGGGAAAGATGGGGAACTTTCAAATTTTGTTTTTTAAGATTTTTTAAACAATCTTACCGATTTTCAGGTTGGTGGGAATTTAGGTAACTTCGAATGTCTAAATTGACCGGACTACTCGTTTTATTTTGAAAATGGAGCGCTACAGGATAATTGTAATTATAATTGTTGATAAGTAATTATATTTTAAATTTTTTATACTAAATACTCAGAATATTTGTAGGTATATCTTAATGAAGACACTAAAAGTGATAAAGATTAAGAAAAAAATTTACAATATATTTTGTTACGCAAAAAACTTCAAAAAATATATATGACAGATGGCAAACTCTATTTTAATAATAGGTACAAACGTATAGAAAATACCCTTCTTGCCCGCCAAATGAGCTTCCTCAGCCCGTCGTCGCCGCGTCGGTCGTCCCGTTCTAGTGAGTTCGTCCAAATAAATAGATAATGCTGGATAATCCACACAGTATAATATATATATTCTAGCCACAAGCACCCCCAAGTAAATGCAAGGAATGGATCGATGCACGCACGGGGCGCAGGTCAGATGACATTTGTACCTGATGATTTTGACAGACGATATCATACGTAGTTTCTTCTGTTTTGAGATTTAATTAATTTCATCTTCTGTATGAAAATAAAAATGCAATGTCTTTGAATTATTTTGCAACAGTTACACATAAACACGCACGATATAATTAATGATGACCCTAGACGTCTCACACACAGTACGTGTAGGGCAACAAAGTTGCAACTTTTGTATGGAGGAACGGGCGAATGTCCGGGATGTGCCTACCTACATATATATGTATACATATATATATGTATACATCTAAAAAATAGTGCAAAGTCTTCACGACATTAGAGCGAAATAGACTACCTACAAGTTTGGACGAGATTGACAGCTTGCAGGGATGTAGAAGAGATAATATTACATTGTTCCTTTGCAGCGGGCACGTTAAAGGTGAAGTTTTTTTACAAAATATGAGTGCTTTCAGTGGACATATGCGGTCCCATAGGGGTCCCATCATCAGCCTATGCGCACCTTTGCATAGGCATAGGCATAGGCCGTGTGTTGCCAGCATAGAATTTCACCACCCCACCTTTTCCCGTGGGTGTCGTAAAGAGGCGACTAAGGGAAACACACCGGGGGGCGGGCAGCAGCGCCCTCTGCAGAACAACTCCACCGAACTGCGATCCTCAACCCGCATGCCCAGCGTAGGGATTATGGGCATTAACCCCCAAATGATAATGCCATCTATGGCGCTCATTAGGGGAGGCCTATGTCCAGCAGTGGACTATTATAGGCTGGGAATGATGATGATGATAGGCATAGGCATTCGCATAGGCTGATGATGATGACTAGATGATTCAATGTATATAAATAGAGAAAGGAAACAGCAATGATAATAACAAAATGACTCTCCCACGCTGTACGACAATCCGACCAATTGAGTTTGAGATATGTCACGCGGATTTGGGTTAACACATCCTTATGGTTAGACTCAGTCAGGTCATTTCCACTCTAGGTATGTAAATAGCACGGTATTTAGCTATATTTTATATTTAGGGTAACAAAAGTTTTAAAAATCAAACTCTTAAAATTTCGGTATAACATTTTCGAAGTTTTCATACGGATCCCTAACTTTTTGAAAACTATGTTCTAAACTATGCATATGCTCATCACAAAAAATTTCAGATTCTAATCGTGAAAAAAGTTATCAAATCGGTCCAGTTTCGGAGCCTATTCAATCCAAACAAACAAGCTAACGTTTCCTCCTTATAATATTAAAGGACCAAGATTAATAAAGTAGATAATAATAAGGCTTTAACACTTAACTTTACTTAAAAATTTTGTGTAAATTAGTAGATATATTAAGTAGAGAATTGTTGTCATATATTGCTGCTACCCTAAAAAGGTATCCTATTCATGTAGAATCATTTCAGTTTGAAACTTCACTACAGTAGGGCAAGCACGGGCTTTCTTGTATAAGGTAGAATAGAGAAAAATTACGTCACTTTGTCATCGAATGCGTAAATTATTCGAAATTAATTTCTTCAACTGCAATAATGTACGCAATGTATGGCGATGCGATGCCATTATTGTCTATTCAACCCTAGAGAACAATCCCGGTGCTTGGCCCACAGCACTCATAAGTCTACAATGGGACATCGTCATAATCAATTAGCAGGCAGATTGATAACCGCAGCAGAGGTGTTAACATACATAAAAAGATGCTCGAATAGACTCCCTTAGTCGCCTAAATAAAAGAAACCATAATTTCTAATGATGGAATTGGTGAGGATACAAAATTCCAGAAAACTTGTAAATTGAAAACCAACGTACAAATATAACATACGTATCATAACAATATGAAACGAATAGATAATATATAACAATAATAAAATTGTTTATTACGTTATATTATAACACAATGGTTACTGGTTAAAAATAGAAAACGATGCCATCTGCAGAAATTTTAAAACTGTGTCGCAGATGACAACGCCCTTCGAACTCGAAGTGGAAGAGTTCCAGAAAAAAAAAGAATACGATAAAAGATATTAAATAATACTTCAAGAGTGCCAAAACTAGATTTGAGGAAGATATCTTGCTTGCTCGTGCATAGTAATTCTAGGTGTCGCATCAAATAGATAGTGCTATATGTGTGTACACCCATGCCATGCTAGGCTTACCGAAGCGCCGCCGTTTCGGCGTCTCAGCGGCGGCCGGGGCTGCGTTACCGGCCTCTACATCTGCAATCACATGGAACTATCAACTGGCTGATATAAAATGAAATAAAAATAAACCAATAATGCTGGGTAGTTACAGCCCCAAGCTTAGCAGGGCTTTTGCAAAAAATATGGTTTGGTACAATATATTCTAGAATAATATTATCGTTGTTCCATGAGGATAGAAACGACAATAATATCTAGAAATAGAAATATTCTTACGTAAAAATAGACTATGTTTTCACCCTGAATAAGAGTTTACCTAATTAAGTACCTAAATAGTTTTTATTATAAATTATGTGTAACTAAGAAAATTCATATCAAATAACATAAACAAATTAGAACTAGTATTTACTGTTGAAACCATTGAGCCAACTGCAGACTGTTGCAAATACAGGTAACTTAACAAACTGATTATTTTTGCAAACAAAACAACATTTGTGAGAACGAAATTTATTTATGAATTGATTTTATGAACGCTTCACACGTTTTTTGTACTCTTCAAATCGTTAACTCTGTAGGTTATTAAATGCACATTCATAATGTGTATAAAATTACACTCTAAAAGCGGTGATTATGTTACTAAAAGGTTGGTTTTCCCAGATTTTTGCGCTAAAAGTGCTCGTAGTTGGCAAAAACTGGGCAATTTTTGGATCAATGATCAACAAATGGAAAATTTTGAGTAAAACTTAAGGAAAAAATAGTGAGTCATTGGTACCTACAGATCTAGATCTAGGTACGTAAATAAAATGCGGTTACTCATACACCTCTCTTAACTATAACCGGTTTTTGTACACTGATTAACTAATCAATGATCAAATCAATGATCAATATTTTTTGTCAACATGTTATCATCGCAACGATCTGTCTGTTCCTATGTAGGTATTATTAAAAAAAAATATGATTTCATTAAATTCTATTCCTCACCAATACCAAGTTTGAAATATTTAAATGAACAAAAAAAACCTATGCCAAACGAATACCAAAACATGACTTTTGGTACAGTCGCCGAAACTACGAGTATTAATAGCTGTGTTCTATCTAATGTGTCTCTATGGCAAAATGAACTGAACTGAACATAAAAATGCCATTGTTTCAGCGACTTTATCAGTATGAATTTAAATAAGTAGGTATTTCATTGACAAAAACATTCTTCTCATATCAGGGCATTTAAAAACACTCGTTCAATTGAAACAGGACCGTGTTTCTACCATATTTTTAAATGAAACTACGAACTTTTGTAACCAGTAACTTTGAATAGCCAGGGGTCGAATGTTAAATAGGAAGAAGCAAAAAATAAAGCCTAGCCTAGATTTGCAGATTTTAAGCGTGTTTTTGGATTGTAATATTAGATAACTGTAATGTCTAGATAAACCTAATTTAGGATTTAAGATGCTACTAATAAAAATGTCATTATTTCTTTTAATAAACGCTATACTATATATATATCTAATAAAAGTATCTTAATAGATAGTTCTTCTAGCACGTACCTATACCAAATGGTATATGTACCTACGTAATAGAGGCATACTCGAGTGTGAAATTTTTGATCCTGACAATTTTAAAGGGACATATTTCAATTGAGTGTACTTAAATTTATTAACCCCTTGCTTGTTTTGATTCAGTAATATGTATTAAAACATGAATTATTGTTTTATATCTGATCGAATAATTTATTTTGTGGCAGTTCATGCCATATTAGGCATTGCCATGCATTTGAGGGTTGAGCTGATCAAGAACTGAGGTTTAAGCTGTAGATACTTTTTTAAAGTTTGAGATGTTCTATTAATTTCTCTGTTCGTGACTGCAAGTGTTCATAATTGAATTGCTTTTGGCAGAGGATTCAAAGACAGTATTTACGTCTCAAAATAATATTCTTCGTATTGTGTGCTCACTCGAATGCACTCAGCTAACCTTGACCTACGCAAGGAGAAACATGTTAAATTAAATTTAGAATTTGGTAGCGTAAATTAGTAGAGGAAAAAAAAAAAAAAAGAAATCAGGACAGATTGTACTGTAAGCTAACGAGTGGCCCGCGAACTTTCTGTAGTAAGACGCCGTCAATATGAAATGCATCTACTAGTAAACTACAAATTAGAACTAGTATTTACATTTGAAACAATTGAACTAACTGTAGACTATTGCAAATAAACTACAGGTAGCTCAACTGATCCCTTTCAATATTAGTTCGAAGTGTCCCCAAGATGCTGGCTGCATTGCCTCGCTGTATTGCAATGCTGATGCGCTGCGCCAGATCTTTTTTAAGAAAAAAAGAAAATAAATTTGTTTGAGACCCAGTTACATAAAAAATCAATACAACTACAATACAATAATAAAATACATATAGATTTAGGAACAAAAAAAATAATTAAACATAATAGGAAAAAAAAAACAACAAACAAGCATAATGTTACTGGGGTCCAAATAGGTCCCTGTCTCAGCATATTGCCGCTTCAAGCGAAAGCTAGTAGCAGCGCTGGTTTTCAGACAAGACCTGAACTTTAGAGTTAAAACCCATATTTTAATGCACATTTTAGTCCCTTGATCAGCGAATTCAGATACACGCCAGCTTTCAGTTTTCCATGGCTCTTTCCTATTTTCCATGACTCTTCCCTTTGTTCCATGAAACACATCAGAGCATTATCAGCACAATAAAATATCTTGCATGGCTTGCATGGTTATGCATATGCCTATTGTTAGTGTAATGGTGCGCTTTATGGTCAGTTATTCATGCCAAAACCATTGCACCGATAATCTACACGGTTTGATTAGAATAGATTGATAAAAATTGCTGATACGCATGTACCTACCTATGTTTTCAGGCTATGCATTGTTCTTATTTTAACTAGTTTTTCCCCGAGGCTTCGCACACGCTGTTTCTATGGAAACGTATGAAGGTTACTTCTATACCAAGGGAACAGATACCATTATGAGGTAGAAGTACATTATGATGCCAGGGCTAAAAGTTGAATTGAAATTGAAAATATTTGAACGAACCCGCTCTGTAGTTTAGGCGTGAGGAATTATCAAACTTTCGCATTTATATTTTTGCGAGATGTGATTTATTTCTTACTAGCGGTCCGCCCCGGCTTCGCACGGGTATTTAACAAAAAATTCAATTTTCATGCGGAACCGTAACTTTTTTGAAAATATTCTATAGGTTATGAACCTACATCACGAAAAATTAGGATTCTAATGGTGAAAGAATTTTACAAATGAGTCCTGTAGTTTCGGAGCCTATTCAATTCAAACAAACATACAAACAATCAAATCTTTCCTCTTTATAATATTAGTATAGATGACGTATGTTAGGAATACTCAGTGACGTAGTGTGTTGTGTACTACGTAAAAAGTAACAAAGGCAGAACTTTTGTTCGGTTCGTTGTGTTTTAGTGACAGTGATTATAATAATTGATCATTCTTATCACGCTTACGGTGCTAGGACCATTATGATATGAGTTCACTATCGCGAGCGCAGAAAATAGAAACTAAAGATTACAATGAACCTATATAAAGAATACTAAACATTGGTATTTTTACAATTCAGTTCAATGTGTTATGCAATTATAAGTTCTTTTTTTTATCTATACTAATATTATAAAGAGGAAAGATTTGATTGTTTGTATGTTTGTTTGAATTGAATAGGCTCCGAAACTACTAGACCAATTTGAATAATTCTTTCACCATTAGTTTCCTACATTTTCCGTGATGAACATAGGCTATATAATATTTTCAAAAAAGTTAGGGATCCGCATGAAAAATTCAATAATTGAATTGTGCGCTGTATATTCAACCTCTTTTTCTATTATGGCGCGTCATCATATAAAAAGAGGTTGAATAGCGCAAGGTGCTTGCTTTTTCTCTACGGCCAGTGTCAGTTAGGGAGTGTCGAGTCAATGTCAAAAACCCCAATGCTGTTAAAAAAAGTAAGGGATCCGTATGAAAACTGTGAAACCCAACGTGTTAGTGTGTATAATTTCTGAATAAGTCACATAATTAATTTTGATGACGTTTTGAAATAAGTTTAGTATTTGGTGAAATTCTTATTCGAACTTTTAAGTATGCTCAGTTAAATATAGGTAAAGAAAACAAGCCAGTATCCCTATTTTTGTTGTACATACGTAATTAAGGTTTAAATACCCCTGCCTACCTATCTATAATATCTTCCCCAGTGTTCCATAAATAAATAATGTTGGCCAATCCACACAGCATCATCTAGCCCCAAGCTAAGCAGATCTTGTGTTATGGGTACTAGATGACTATACATAAATAAACGTAATACAATACAAAGATAGATATTTTTATCAGACATAGAAAACAACCAGACAGAACTCACTGAACTCCTGAAACATCTGCAGATCGTAAAAATATTTGTCCCGAGGTGGGAATCGAACCCGCAACCTCCTGCGTCGCAGGCGGATAAAGAGGCAGTCTGTACCAGCTTCTCAGCAGTTGGAGCAGATGTACACACAGTGCATAAGGGAAGCAGATTTTTCAATTGACACGCACATTTGAAACTCGAAACATTCTTTAGCGCGATAAGAGTTCGGCACATTAAGCAGCGACATCTAGTTTTGATTTACAACACTAAACGCAGACTAAACAAGGAAGAAATTTGCATGGACAATGAGGCGATTTTCATAAAATAAATTTATTATTTACGCTAGAACTCGATAAGAGGTGAAAGCAAAGACAATTCTATACATACATACATCACATTTTTACTCGATTGCGCATGAAAGAATTGTGTTGTTTTATAGAAAAGGCCTCATTGATACCTCATTTTAAAAATAACAGTGAAAAATTGTTCAAACAGACGTAATTAAGAGGCATATTTTTACGCGGGACAGTTAAATTAAATAGGACTGCATACAATACCGAAACCACGAAGCGCTCGCTTTTATCCTCAATTATGAAAGTTTATTTGTTTTTCTGCTGCTGTCTACATCTCCATTGTTTGGTTGGTTTACGTAACAACTGACTGAATTTGAAAAATCATAACAACCTTTGTTAAAAATATACAATTAAATAATCAAATTAGATCTATTATTTACAATTAAAACACTTGAGCTTACTAAACACTGTGTTTGAAACAATCTACAGGTAGCTTACCATTCAGCTCAATATCAACAGAATCGTCCCCAAGACGCAAGTGTAACAATTTTAATATGAGCTTTATCACAGTTTTTTTTCGGTAAGGTTTTAATTTTTCAACAGAATTGCCCGCCTATTCCCGATAGTCCCTACCTCATACGTCCCTACTTATTTATTTATTTAAAGAACACAAACATCATATATATTATCACTATATCTAATACTATCTTTAAGGTAAATAATCTAATATATAGGTAGGTATGACAATTTATTGTGTACATAACTAAGTGTTGTAAAGAGCGCGCTCATTGAAATAAAATGAAAAAAAAAAATTAACTTAATCTTAATGCTAAAGAACATAATATTATTTATTAAAAATGGGTCACTTAAAGCTAAAAGAATAAAATAAAACATAAAGGTTAATATTAAGAAGGTGCATGGATATTCATGGATCAAAAGTCATTAAGACTTTTTTATATTTGTTTATACTTAGGTCAAAGACTACCCTACTAGAAACAATCGAAAAAAAATCCCGATTGATCCTATCTACGATCATTGTAGGAATAATCGGTAAAAATATGCCTCATAAATTGCACGACTGAATCGCTGACTTCGGCTATCATATTGACCGGATAAGCGTATTAATGTTGGCTTAGTACGTGCCATTTTTATAATTCAGGATATTTTTAATCCCTTTTTATCTGTTAGTAGGTACCTATATTTTTAATCGATACTATTTAGATTAAAAATGATTTTGACCGTCTGCGTTTTTTATGAAGGTGCTCCTTTTTGATTATAACTACTAATAACTTGTTAAACAAGATAAAATTATTGAATGTGGAAAACTGTGGGTTTACTATAAAAGTTATGACCAATGTTGATGTCATAGGTTCTATATGTAGGTAACTTTAAGTAGGTATTATCATGTTGATAAAAATATATGGACGATAAAGTTATTTCTCTTGTTTTATTTGTTAAAATGTGTGTGTGTGTGTGTGTGTGTGTGTGTGATGTTTGTCTTATCTAAAGATGTTAATTCTAGTCTATCTATCTGTCTGCCAAACGCTTACTCATCACTAATAAAAAATTATATATTTTGAACTCATAAATTAATGTATAAAGGCGCTGAAAATACTGTCAACCGGGAAAGAAGAAATTCATTGAATAATTCTACTATCCAATAAAGAGGTATTTGAGGTCAATTCTGAGAATTATTATGATATTAGCAGAGATTATGAACAAAAAATGTCGCAAATAAATACATGCAATTTTCAGCCAAAAAAAAATAATGCTGGTCAATTCACACAGCGTTATTTAGGGACATAAGTACTCATGTAATATGATAAGCTATTATTTATAATTTAAAATATTTAATTATGATATTTATTATTGTGGATTTATGAATCAACTCATTTTTATTTCAAAAAGAAAAACAAAACTTACGTTGCGCTGTTTTCGACATTTTCTTCGTTCAAAACACGCACTGTAAATTCGCTTATCACACTTCTACTGATCGCGCAGCAGCTTAGCACCGTAAGAAATCAACAATTATTTATTACGAGTATTTTCAGATACTGAAAAATTATTGTTTCAGTAAACGCGTGCTGCTCTAGTGCTGTACGGACTAAGAGTGAGAACCCAGTGGGGTTTGTGGCAAATTAATGAATAAACTATAGGTGCGATGGATGGTAGCTTGTTAGTTGATCAAGACTTGTAAAAGGTTAAGCGAGCAGCGATGAATATATGAATCTATGATGTATTGAAGGTGTTTGAGGAAAATAGGGGCGGAATTTTATTAATTGTGACGCATAATGTGCGAGTATTGTTTTGGTTCATCTATGCAAATTTTTGTTTGGAGAAAAAAAATTGTCACTCCGCGACGGAAGGCAAAACATAGGCACATATGTTTCAGATTGAAACCTAATTCAAATGTGGTTAAAAAATGAGTTACATATCGGAAACTTATTAAAATGAAATGAAAACATAGGTTTCATATTTAAAATAGATATCTGTTGAAAACTTAGTTAATGACTGCACTTCGATGATTAGGGTTCCCAAAATTCAGAATATAGTTGAACATCATTAGCTTTTGGGTGTATTAAAAAATTCTAGATTCACCTAACACCTAAAACGTTTTAATTACTAATGCCATGTTCTAGAATGATGGATTCCTATCAATTAATGTTTTTCTGTTTGTAAATAAAAGAACAAAGATCAAAAAGATGCCAAAATAGCAGTGACTAAAATAAATCCCTAACAAGCGGAAACAGTAATTACCGCAGGTAGTTGGTAAAATATATAATTAGACACCCAGCTCAATCTTTGAGATCACTCACTAATATTACTTTGCAATTTTCTTTTTGTTTTAAATTGATTCATATTTAATTCTATTACCTTATAGTTCTTATTTGATTATTAAATTGTAATTCTCTTTGTCATCTGTCGTATAATTTTCTTCGTGAATCACATATTAAATAGGTTAGTTAGAATATGTAGGATTTTTTTATATGAATTATTTGAAGTTTTGTAGTTATCTGTAGGTACCAAAATATTCATCAGTTTGGGTTTCAAATAACCAATATTTTAAGTTACTATTAACTTAAACTTATAATAACCGACACTTTGGATTATAAGAGTTATGGGAAACACACTTGTGCACTAACAAATGTCCCTCCCGAGCACTTGATATCCGTTGAGACCAAGCATTATTTATTTTTGATCAAAGCGCTAAGCCGCTTCGATCAAAAATAAATAATGCTTGACAAATCACACTAGCCCCAAGCTAAGCAGATCTTGTGTTATGGGTATAACTGATATAATAATAATATACGAGTACATAATATGTATATAGATTTTTTCAAATATGCATAGAAAACGACCAGAACACTGAATTTTTTTTATAATAAAATTTTTGCAGATTTGGCTAAAACTTCTTGAGCATCTACTAAATAACCTTTTTCTGTTATTACCTAATTAAAGACGCAGATAGGTAAAAATGGATAAAAGACCCTGAAAAATACTTGACGATCACGCCAACATTTGGCCCGCATATGTTTTACACCATTTTAACTCATGTCGCCGAGTGGGTGTACATATGACATATCTAATTCAGGAACAGAGTAAACGAGAAATGTTCTCATATCCTGTGACCACCAGTTCCATTACTGACAACCTCACAAACGAAATTAGCCACCTACGACAGAAGTTTTAAAATTGTAGAGGAAGAACAATTTGGTGACTATTTGACTATCCACTGCAGAGTAACTAGAGAATTATTAATTTATTATTTTAACAAAATCAACAGCCCTTAATCTAAACAGTTTAAACCTTAACTATCTAACTTACGGCCAATAAAAGATTTTCATTTTATAAGAGAAAAAAGTGATAGGTAGCCCTTTGTAGAATAGATCCAACAACAAAAGATGCTCTCCTATCTAAATCTTACATGTTTGGCATGACTTCCCAGCGTGTGGTTTATACCAGAGATCATTTGGTGCTTTTGGATCTATTCAGAAGAGGGCGCTGCAGCCCGCCCACCGGTGGATATTCTTTAGTCCATCTTTTGACGACCTCTGTAGCACGGTGGGCGAATCTCCGCCTGAGGCGCTGAGGTTGCGCGTTCGATTTCCGCCTCAGGACAAAATGTTTAAACTATCTGTTTGCTCAGGAGGATGTCCTGGTCGTTTTCTATTTATAATAAAAAATATCTATCTATGCATTATATTGTATTAAGTATATCAGTTATGTACAGAAGCTCTGCTTAGCTCGGGGCTAGACGATGTTGTATGAATTGTAGAGCATTATTATTATCACATTATCATTTTGTTTTAATTGTAAGCCGCATAAAGCTAGTTACTCGGCAATCGGATAGTCAATTTATCACCAAATGTTTCTTGCTCTACAATTTTGAAACATCTTTCGTACGCACTACTTCCTAATGATGAGCCATGAATACTCTTATCAAGGGGGGCCTACGTCCAGCTGTGGCTTATCATAGGCTGTAGATGAGCTGTAGAGGTAACCAGGAGCGTAGTCCCGGTAAGAAGTTGTTTTAACTAATTCCTAAACGAACAAGTTCACGATAATATAACGAATGTTTCTTCTGTTATCTACTTTAGTAACCTTTGCTTGAAGATGCCTTTCTAACCACATAGGTATTCCTAATTTATCTAGGTAGCGTAGTTTTTCTTCAGCCAACAACAGGTTCTTCGCGATAAGAAGTCATGCATGAAAACTTACAAACTGTAACCATTTTCAGCCATTCATGAACTTTTTACGAAACCGGATGACTTTGCCTTTTCTGGTCGGTAGATAAAAAAGTCTTTAAATCAGAGGATTACTGTGAAAAATTCTAATTGGAATAGGTACTACATGGTACAAGGCACTAATAATAATAAATGTCTCATTTAAAGTCAAAACACATGTATTGGATTGGCAATTTATATGAATAGCGACGTTAATGCTATTTAAATGAGTGGTAATACTAATTAACTAGGTTTATGGTAATTAATTAGTAGTTACTACTGTTATTAAAGCATAAAAACAAGTTATTACTAGTATTACACATAAGTATATCAATTGCCTATAAATCTGCCGTCACCAGAAGGCAGCCTGCCCAGAATGCTGGCGGCATGGTCACGTTGAATGGCAACAATTATTTTCCGAAATTATCCACCATTCCGATCACTTATAAACTAGGTATATGATAGGATTAAGGATGTACAAAGTCTCTGATTATGTTAGAGGAACAGAATAATAAATAAAAAAAAAAAAAAAACTAGGTATATGAGAAGTTTTGCAATACCTATCTTTAAATATTGCGTGTGCGCCAGGACCTTAAAGAACCTTTTTCAACCCTAAACAGCTAAAATAGGTAATAACCTCGGTCAAAAATAGCATATTTTAGATGATTGAGGGACTTTGCTGATGTTGCTACGGATCCGGCCTTTACTCTTGTCCCTGCAAGATGTGATGGTTAGGGTATCGGCACTCTTGGCATTCGAAGGCCGACCCATCTTCCAAGAAGTCAAACTCATACCTACTTGTAAACAATAGATAAATCTATCGATCTATCTTTTTATCCCTTTTTATGCATACGTACCCACGTTTATAACTTTATCACTCCCAATAAGGTTTGCTAGAAAAAACTTTTTTTAGGGTTAAACTCGCTTTTGCCATTTTTTTTCTTCTAAGTGTTTTTTTTTTTATATTTTATAGTGTAATATATCGTGCAACAAAGAATTAATAATCATTAACTACTAACTAACCTGTCACATATTTGCAAGTGATACTTTGTATAATAAAATAACTATTATAATGCAATCAAGAGAGGAAATGACTCTATGGTACCTCTTTTTAATTATAAGCTGACGTCGGCACTATTATTCTGTAATGTAACATACGAAGTAATCACTTGGATGACAGAAAAATCTAGAAGGGAGACAGGTTCTCTAGACACGTGTTATTGTGTTAAAAAATTGTGCCGTGACGGACGCGACGAAAGAATAGACTCCTCTAACTCAGTCCGAGAATAACGAACCTATAGATAAAATTATAAAAATATATCATTTCATATATAAATTATTATAATATTCAATAATGCACACTTAACAGTAACAAAAGAAAATAAAAATTACTAGAGATGTGGCAACTGGCGTCTTATCGCTATAGAGCGTTCTCAACCAGACAACAGTGGATGGATAGGATCGTTGTATTTAACAAGGGGATGGGGATCTGTGTGCATTATTATGAAGCCTATAATATTTATAAAATACCTAAGTAACTTCAAAGGCGAAATAATCCGCCTGCTAAGAATTAATTAATTATCACTTTATTGCAGCATTTACAAAAATATATTTGTAGCGTGTGTATGCGTTTTTTAACTTAAATTAAGAAATGTACAATAGGCGCCCTTTTTGCTTACAGCTATTACTTCTAGGTAGCCCTATAATTAAGTAAAGATGTTAATTAAAAAAGCGAGCCAAGAGTGGTGACTATTGCAAAAATATTTAAAACTATCTGAAAAAAATATTATTTGAAAGTTTTCTTAAAATTCGTAAAACAGAATTAAAAATCTAAAATTAAAATCTCTTCATACAGAGTCCTCATACTTATGGCTAATCCTTGTAGGGAAAACACATCAAGAATGAGACGGAGACGTGTGCGAATGTAACTTTATAAAATACCTGCTTGAGAAAATTATATATAAACTAGCGGTCCGCCCCGGCTTCGCACGGGTATTAAACAAAAATTTCTGAAATTATACACACTAACACGATGAGTTTCACAGTTTTCATACGGATCCCTTACTTTTTTAACAGCATTAGGGTTTTTGCTTTTTTGACATTGACTCGACACTCCATAACTGACACTGGCCGTAGAGAAAAAGCAAGCACCGTGCGCTATATATTCAACCTCTTTTTCTATTATGACGCGCCATAATAGAAAAAGAGGTTGAATATACAGCGCACGGTTCAATTATTGAATTTTTCATGCGGATCCCTAACTTTTTTGAAAATATTATATAGCCTATCTATGTTCATCCCGGAAAATTTAGGATGGTTAAAGAATTTTTCAAATTGGTCCAGTAGTTTCGAAGCCTATTCAAATCAAACAAACAATCAAATCTTTCCTCTTTATAATATTGGTATAGATAATGCTGGGCAATCCACACAGCATCACCTAGCCCCAGCTAAGCAAAACTTTTGTTATGGGTACTAGATGATACATACTATATATTTAATAGATAGATTTTTTTTATATAGGAAACGACCAGAACACCCTGAACAAATATCTGCAGATCGTACAAACATTTGGCCCAAATGTAGCTTGACATATTTACCATCGAATAATTGCTGTGATTTGTAATCGGATTTGCTTATCCAATTGTTATAAATGCGAATGTTTGATGGATGAATAATCAGAATAAACTAAACCAGTCTGCAATTACCTCAATTGTTTGAATTGTAAACTATTTCTAGTTTGGTTATGTCATAAAATTGTTATTTAATATAATACAAGTAATAATACAAGATGTTTGTTGTGTGATGTGAGATTCATGTGTGTTAACTTCTTCACGCTAAAACTGCTGAACCGAACGAGCTCAAATTTTGCATAGATCTAATTCTAGACCGGGAATAACATAAATACAAACAAAACAATAAGAACACTTGCACTATTTTGTATTCCAATATTATTTCCCAAGGGATAAAAATAACCTTTAAATGTTTCCATATAAACAACAATTACTGACAAACTAGTTAGTTATTTCTTTATGTATGTTAGCGGAGTAACGAAGGACTTCTCCTGAAGTTCCTCGTCAAGGGATGAAACGTTGGTGTTCTTCCAATACAAAGTAGGTTCGTAGTTAACCCGCTAACATTCATAATGAATTCGTCAAACTACGAAATTATTTATAGTAACTACTAATTTTTAAACGGATAAATATTTGTGATTGGATAATTCACAAACAACTCAGGCACGCCAATTCATCAAGCCATCCAAGGCTGTGATGATAAGCATCCAAACAGCTCTTTCCAAAAGTTGATGTCTCAGCTGATTTAGATACTCAAACTCTTGTTGTGTATGGCTATCGTAAAATTAAGTTTACAGGAGAAAGTTGTAAAAGATGTTTTATGGAATAAATCTGACTATGACGTAATGTCTTGATAAGACAGAGAAAGACAGTGTACAGTCGGTTGTAGAAATAAAAACTGAAACCACCGTAGGATCATTAATTTTCAAAACGCTTCAAAATCATTTACTTAGAAATTGACGAACTTATATACAGCTTACCTAAGAACCTACTCTTTTTTCAAAGTCAGTTAAAAACATTATAATATTTCTCCTAGGTCAATATTTATATATAGTTTTAGAGAATTAATCAAGTGATTAATTTAAAAAAAGAAAAACGGCGCAAATAAAGGCTCAGAACCATAATAGACTAGTACTTCGATATCACATTTATCAAAATCACTTTTAGATGAGTCGACGTAAAAAGTCAGATCCGATAAGCAAACAGACAGAAAAAAGAGGTGACAACGAGGATTAAAAGAAGAAAGCTTAAAATTACTCACCATCAAGAAATTGCAATCTCGAGCTGTTTCTTAAACAGTAAATAAGAGAGCCTAAATCTACGAGTATTTTAAAATACAATAACATTTCATTTCAAATCAAGTCTTAGAAGATAAAAACTAAAAGTATAAAAATGATAAAACAATCAAAAGGGAAAACAAAAACAACAAGGAGGTAGGTTTTATATGCCAAAGATAAATAATGTGTTTTTCATAGTCAATTCGGAAGTAAAAGAGGAAATAATCACATGCCACAAATGCTAGATATTTAAACTGCTGAATGTAAATGGCCGGCGCGGCGCCCCTCTGATCGCTATCATAATGTTGTGATAGCAAACATTTTCCCAAATCAAGGTCAGATTACCATCCTAGCTGATGTTCAAATATTGGCAGAAGCAACAGTTGCCGCCTTCGCTCGCTACTGTAAATTCTAAGTGAAAATTTATCGGCCTAGCTCTATCTTACCTCAGGTCTATATGCTGCTAAATTAATCGCTTCACAGTATAACAGTGGTAGGTATCGTCACAGAATGATACATTTTAATACTCTACGATAGATGAAAAATCTTGCCTTATAATGTCTGATTTGCCACTTTTCTGCCAGTGTTTATGGAAATGTTATGGAATGGAGGCGATTTAAAATAATAATATGAGTGGTAAATTTTTTAAAAACACTAATCCGATTTTTACCACGCATAGAAAAGAAACTATGCATGGACACCAATCAGATCTTTATCACGCATAGAAAATAAACTGTACAAGGAAAGCGGGTCAAAAGTGTCAAGATCAAAATAACTGTTTCATTCTCTCCGTGAGTCCGTGCATTTGCATGCGTGCCTACATATTTAGGCACGAACATTGGCACGAACTATCAAGTGGCATTTCCTTTATCTAGGACTTCTTTGATAAATTATGGATAAGTAGAGACACAATTTAATTTATTCCAAACCTCAAAAAGAGGTCTGAATCAGCACACGTAGCTGTTGAGGCATATGAATTACAACGCTGATCTTCCGTTGAAACCACTGACGCGTCGCGTACACCAACAATTAGAAGATTTGAATCAGTTGCCGGAAAAGTATAAGTATTAATTTTTGGTTAGTTTTTTTTTCTTTTATATCATTTGCCAAGAAAAGTGAGCTAGGTTTGGTTTTGAACCGAACGGGCGGTAAATTGCCCATTGTTTTGTGTTAAAGGTAAGTATTTTTTGTGGTCAGATAATTTCGTTGTATTGTATTGTTGAAATAATAGAAATTTTTCATGCACCTAGATGATGGTACGTAAATGAAAAATATATTTCATTCATTTAATAAACTTTAATTTAAAGTAGAGTTTGTGATAAGGGTTATGAAGACTGAATGAATATTCAGTACCTGGTAGAGGGTACCTACAAATAATATAGGAATATGGATAGGTAAAAACGTACTTTATACCTACGCTGCATAAGATTCATTAGTCTTCGATGCATTATAATGTCTTCTACATTTTACAACATCAAATTTTATTTTCAGTATCTCATAGATATCGAGTCTTTTTGAAACTATGTCATAATATCTCTTGAAAAGAATAAATCGAAGAAAAGGTACAAACGAAACAAGGTTATCGAACAGTCCACTACCTTAATACCTTAATAAACCTCCATGGGTTGCCAACAGGTAAAAGGCAGTTCCTTAAACGAAACAATACAGGACCCTACAACACAGTTAGTTCCTAAGGGAAGTTACAGAACAAGAGGAAAGGGAAACTACTTTTCTAATTACCTAGAGGAAAGAACTGAGTGCCAATGGGTAACGGTGTGATAGGCATATTGATCAGTCAAATCTTCCGGAATCATTTTGAATTCCTTGAAAGGAAAACGGAAGCATTTATAGGTAATTATGGTTCAGGATAAGGTTAATTAAAGGTGTAGAGACGGTTTGTGAATCTGTGGGCACTTTATAATGTAAGATAATAAATAACACTTCAGTGCCACAAGCACCCGCAGATCTACTTCGTGTACCTACGTAGATACTGAATACAGAAAGTACAACTGGGCAGTGAATGCGTTTATTGTGCGAACACGTTAAATAAACACTGCCAGTTCGCTGCAACGTGGGTGCCTAGATCGTCATTTACATAATGCGCACAAATAATCTAATAAGCCAATTTTTTTAATGAAATATGAAAGTTTTCAATAGGCATACTTAAATCAATTTCAGCACTTTTGGAGGTTTGGAGTAGCGAATTAAGTCAGGACGCAAACATACTTAACAGGGATATAAGGAAGAATCACGACCGGGTTAGATAGTGCTACGGACCAAAGTTAAATATAATTGAGTTACTTAGCTATTAGAAGCATCATTCTCAAAATTAATTTAATAATAAAAACATTTTCATGTCTTGAATTCATGTCCCATGTCCCTCACGTTGAAGCTGTAAGACCACTATGGAACACACCATGCCATAATAAAAAAAATTGAAAGGCAAGTTGTCAAGCTCTTTCGTTGAATTTCATGTAAGTACCTACTTGTATTAATCACCTGGAAGTAGCCTCTTATACCTCTTACTCCCTAACTCCAATATAATTGTCTAATATTCTGTATGTAGTAGTAGTATTTATTACCTATGTAACTTAGTTATTATTTTAGCTCAGTTAAAGTAGTAAAAAAAATTAATCGTGCTGTGGCACCCTAAAATTAAAGAAACACCATTTAAGTTCTTTTTAATTGTATTTTTCATGTTATGTAATTTTTTTTGGAATTCCTGAATAAATAAATAAATTTGGCCAGTTCTGAGTGTAGACCCATACTATGACGACACGATAAACGATTTAGCCAAGACATGAATATGATCGCTGTCATGTCACTGGAGGAAGCGTTCTGCATCGTCGACCGTGGCACGGCGCAGCTTGCGGCCTGCACTTGCGTACGCGGGATGAATTATTACGAGATCTTGCGAAATCTTACCATATTTAGCTGATTATTTTTAAGATTATTCGTTATTGTATTCCATTGATAGATGGAGCCCTGAGCTGAAAAAATATCCTAGTGAAGGTAAATTATCGTAAATCGTTGTATCATTTACATACATATACTTTCGTTACAGCCTGGATACGCACTTATCGTATAGGTATTATTTACTTCTTACACAACTAGAATTATACCAGTGTTGAGTGAAATGGTAGGTCTACTATTCGTATGCAAAGTCGCTAATATTTTTCTATGGACTAATGTTATACTCAAATTTTACATTGTTATCTAGGTAAATGATTTTAATTTTGAGTTGATTAGGTAGGTATACATATAGTTTTTTTACTTTTTGTACACCAAAGCTGTTTAACTGGAAATTTGGGTAACTGGTAATTATCATTATCACATAGGAGATTTCAAAATAGGTATATTAACTTCCAAATCAAACTGCAAATAAATTATTTGATTTCTGATTTTAAAATTCTTCTCTAAAAGATACTTGTCGCTTACTCTTTTCTCTATGGAATAAAGTTAATACAGGGGTTGATGATATGTGCACTTGGATGGTACAAGCACAAGACAGAGGCTGGCCGTGGCCAAACTTTATTTTTGCTAACTCAGCAGGTGGCAAAAAAAATGGTAAAACATGAGTTGTTGGAGTCTCCCTGGATACGTACTCGATGGAGTCTCCTTTAGTTTACTAACCTACAATTAACTAACTCAGATTTTGGATAACAAGAATTGATTTTGACTTTCATTTTGAATAACGTCACCGTCAATCAAATACCTACATACTTATAGTACATGACAATTAACTTTTATCGTCACATTAAAACAAACAGTCATGATCATGACCTACCAGCATGCGTGCAAGGTTGCGGGTCAACCTTTACGATGCCGTCGCTAATTGCACTTTTACTGCAGCGCATCTTCCGGGGTATGGCAACGGAACCTTTATTTCGTTGTGATTAACTGGCGCATGACCTTAATCATAGGTACATATAATCAATAATGCTGGCCAATTCATACATCATTTACTCTCATCATCATCAGCCCATGCTTCATCCATCATCATCCACTGCTGGTCACATACCTCCCCTAATGAGCGCCATAGGGACTTTCTTCAGCTTGTAGCATCCAGCATCTGCCTGCAGTCTTTCGCAGGTCGTCATTCCACCTGGCCGGAGGGCGTCCTGTACTACGTTCGCCGAGTCCACTCAATAACACGTTTACTTCAGCGCTTGTCAGTTCTTCGTGAGATATAGCCGGCCCATTACCATTTCAGTTTACCAATCCTTTGAGCTATGACGATAACTCTTCTCGGATGTATTAATTACAGCCTCATGGCCGTCATTTAGTCTAGTCCCAAATTAAGAAGATCTTCTTTTTTTAGTACCTATTCCCAAAAATGATTATGCTAATACCACCTCCATATCCATAAGTAGGTAATTTTACTTACAAATAAACTAGACTTAGAACAAGTTTTTGAACCTTTTACCTTCTGTGTCTCAGTCGGATATCCGTGCACTGCGCCATAATATTGGTCAATAACAGTTATGACCAATTTAATGATACGTTCAAGACACAAGAGACAAAGTTTTCTCTTTAGCCGATCTTTTGCGCAGGAGTTGCAGGAAGTAATACAACGCAATTACACTTTTGAACACGTACAGATCCTAGCTGATAAGGTGTAGATTTGCACAAAGCTCTGCGATAACCTCACCTAGATTCACAACACGTGCGAACTGTAGTATAAACCGGATTACTAGGACAAAAAGCTGATTTAGATTTGGGTAGTCGTTGTGGGCAGTTCCAAAAAAGGTTAAGTTTTACATAACTAAATTGTAAAGTCGCTGTCTCTAGATTCCAGTAGTAAATTCACGATTAAGTTAAAAATTAGGTAGGTTAGGTTCTCTATTTAATTGTTGCGCTACGATTTCAAGACTTCATATCTTTTATTCAAAAAAAAGATTTTTTTACGGTTTGCTTTACGTTTAACTTTTCTTGTTAAACTTGCAAACCTACTTTCCAGTTTCGTTAAATTTTTGGAAATACCGTAACGCCGCCTTGCATTTGCCTTGATGGTATGTGTTGCCTGCAATTGGCGCCTATAAAACACTTCACTTTTTCACTTTTCCTTTCTTCATTTTATTCAATTCCATAGAACTGTTTCTACATACAAACTTACTCTTTATATTTACAATAGCGGTCCGCCCCTCCTTCGCACGGGTATTTAACAAAAATTTAATTTTACATACGGATGCCTAACTTTTTGAAAATATTATCTTCCCTATGTTCATCAGGGAAAATTTTGGATTCTGATGGTGGAAGTTTTCAAATCGGTCCAGTGGTTTCGGAGCCTTTTCAACTCAACAACAAACAAACAATCAAATCATTCCTCTTTATAACATTAGTACAGACTAGCCAGGATATGTGATATCCATCACAATGTAACCAGACCATCTGAGGAGCTCGTAATTACATAATGGGCTCGAGCACGCTACCGACGGTCACGACCCAATCGCTCTAATTGTATGCTCTGTAGGGCGGGGTGGCAAATATTGTGAAGACCACTTTGTGCACTCATTTGCATGGTTCTTATTTGCGCAGCGTATCACCATTAGGTTTTAAATTTTGTAGGTAGACTTAAGGCCAGTTTCCAGTGAAGCGGTAAAATCAAAAGTACAAACCATAACGACGACCTCTGTGGCGCAGTGGGTGAAGGTCCGCCTGCGACGCAGTTGGTTGCGGGTTCGATACCCACCTCGGGACAAATACGATCGGGACAAGTACGATCTACAAATATTTGTTCAGGGTGCTCTTGGTCGTTTTCTATATTTAGTAAAAATATCTATCTACATAATGTATTAAGTTATAAGACATCTTATACCCATAACACAAGCTCTGCTTGGTTTGGGGCTGGACGCAGCATCATCTGCTGTGTGGATTGTCCAGCATTATTTATTTTTAGCGTTGGAGTTTCTTTTGATAGATTTTAAACATCTCTTTGAATCGCTGCAAAGAAATTCTTACGACTTTTCTACACTATGGAACGAAACCAGAAGTATCCATATCTTTTATTAAGATCAAAGTTCGTGTAGGTCAAACTTTATAGCATGAAACAAATTGTGTTATAATTCAGGTCTAAGAAAACTTTTATATTAGTTTATATTATTTGCCCAAAAAGAATATAACAGAGTGGTAAAAGTGGAGTATTATTATTAGTTATCTATCGGTATCGCTTCGCATGTAGGTTGGTTTTAATATAATATATGTTATTGCGCTATTATTCACACGCAATTAACTCACGTGCGAAAAGTAGCGTCTATTATTATTAATAATAGACGCTACTTTTTTGCACGTGCGTTGGCGTTGTTAATCTTTTTAATACATACTTTTAGGACTTTAAGAAATAAGAGAATCAACTCTAGGCGGAGTTAACAATTATTTTAACAGATGCTGATGCTGCAAAAAGAAGATGGAGAGATTTAGCAGTCATTGTGGGACATAGTTATGTAGGTACAATATACAAATATTTATTCAAGTAAACTTAAAACTACTATACATTGCATGGATTTGGAACCCTCTTTTAAGTATAGAGAACCCTGTGGTAGAGGGTTCCGCTCTTCCGTAATATATGGTTATGATAACATTGTTTCTTAGGTGCGTATTTAAATTAGCTTTAAATATTAAAATTTAAAAATACATATAATAATACTTAAGTTTGTAAGCGATTTTGGTGAGGTCCTGTGTATGTGTGTGGGTGTGTGTGTAGTGTGCATGCGTGTGTTGTGTGCATGTATTTGTTGTGTGCAAGTAAACCTATACCTATTGTGTTAAATTTGTAACAATACATTTGTAGAATTTGTAGATTTACCAAAGTTAGCTATAATTTGTATTAGAATGGTAATTATTTAGATTTCTGCCACAAGCACAAGCAACAAATACTAAGGAAACATGTCGTCTTTGTTGTAAAATGCAATTAGATTTCATTTCAGAAAAGTATTTTGAAAAACGTTTATTATTTCCCCTAACACAGGTAAAATACTTTACTTAAAAGGGGTTCTCAAACACTGTTATATAATGTATTTTAAGTTTCTGAATAAATATTTTGTATTTTTGTTTATGGTAGGAACCTAGGTAAATACTATTTTAATACAAATAAAAGCTGACCATGTTGAAAATACTCTCTAATTACAAATCATTTTGGTACTACGTTTGTATGGGAAATTGATCCGTCGCCGGATCCGTAACTATCCAACAGCACGAACTTTGGGATACCTGAGAGTAATAGGTATCTTGCAGTAGTGCTGAACTTTAGATATACTTACTTGATGTTGTTGAACGCATCCTACGTAAATCACAATGGTAATCTAGATTACGATGCTACAGGCATGTTTGACGTCATAACATGGAAACCTCCCATGCAATATTATTTTTTCTCATAAGTCTCGACTGTACTTCTAGCCTTCTCAGAATTGAGGAAATATATGTATGTATACTAGCGACCCGCCCCGGTTTCGCACGGATGCAATACTGATACTTATGCATGTTATACATATAAAACTTCCTCTTGAATCATTCTATCATCATCATCATCATCATCACCAGCCTATAATAGTCCACTGCTGGACATAGGCCTATTAATCATTCTTTATAGGTATTAATAAAAACCGCACCAAAATCCGGATTCGGTTATATTGCCTAACCCTGTATGTACTATCCCGCGGGAACATGACACCGGGGTTCAAAGTATCGCATGTCCTTTTTCCCGGTCTGTACCAAGTTTCATCTAAATCTGTTGATTAGTTTAAGCGTGAAAGACAGACAAACAGACAGACAGACAGAGTTACCTACTTTCGCATTTATAAATATTAGTAAAGATTACGCAAGAGCTCATTGTTGTGTCTCATATTCTATTATTTATAATTATATTTATGTGGAATATAATGGAAGTATATGCACAATACGCATTGCTTCACCTTTTAAGGCGTTTTTAATATATCTCAAGATACTCTAGGTAATTCTAGGTAATGCACATTTCTGGAAATGAAGATCACGGCGCAGAAACTTCGTAAACAGCTCTTGCAATCAACATCAGGTCATTATCTTTAAAAATGGATATCACTGTTAGAATGACGAGTCAGTTTATATTGGTCAAACTCGGAACAACACGCAAAAAGTATCAAAGGAATTGACGTTTTTATAGCTTCAAATGAATTGCCATTGGGAATTTGCAGCAGACAGAAAAAAGGCAGAAAAAAAGAGGGCAACAACGAATCAATCGTGAGGCCTGTGGCAAAACAAGAGGAAAATGATGACAACAATCTTAGGTAGGTATTATTTTATATTGCCACAAATACAGACCTAATGGGCTTAGGTTCAAAGAAAAGCTTTATTGTACTATCTAGAATTTACTTGGAAGTCAGAGCGATAGACGGCGAGATAAGAACTTTCTGGAAATTGAGAGTCGTCAGCTTTTCAAGGTTGCATCTTGACATACGAGTTTGAAGGAGAAAATGGAGATCTAGATCCACCAACCATAGACGGTAGTGTTGCATTGTTTTCAAGGGGCATGAATGTTTGAACAAAGTCGAATTTTAATATCAAAAGCTTTGAATTGTGCGATTTGGAACATTGAAAGAAATTGGTTGATGCCCTTGGTCCCCAATTGAATGGAAGGGGGGCTCAATTGGTGGTATTAAATGTTAAAGATGGTTAAGACTTGTAGTAAGTTCTGACATAGGTAGGTACAGTAAACTTTATTTAAATTTATTGCTTGAAAATACAATGCTATAAAATCTATAAAGATCTGTGGCGCGGTGGGCGAAGGTCCGCCTGCGACGCACGAGGTTGCTGGTTCGATTTGCGCCTTTGGACAAATATTTATACGATCTGCAGGTATTTGTCCAATGTGTTGTGGTCGTTTTCTATGCACAATAACAAATATTTATTTATGTTCTCTTATATTATTATACAATGTACTTACATTAGTAATCCAGTTCCCATAATACAAGCTCTGCTTAGCTTGGGACTAGACAGCTGTGTGAATTGTTCAGCATTATAAATAAGTAAGTAATTACTTATTTATTTATTGATTTGTATTCATCTATTACGTATAACTGACGTGATTTTATTATAATAAACTGGGTTAAGAAATGTGTGAATTTTTATCATTCATAAATTCCTAAACGTTTAATAGGCGGTTTTGCAAGTAAGATCTTAAGTTCCTAGCATGGGACCCGATATCTTATTTATTATCAGGGCTAGCCAGGTACCTACTCTACGTCACAAGATATCTAGGATCACAAAGTGTGTAGGTAATGTAGGTAAGGTATGTATACAAACGAATGCAACACAAGCTACTTTAGACTATGTAGGTTTTTAAATAAAGGGTACCTACATTACCCATAACTTGACTAACCATTCACAATCTAAGAATAAATTTTTATACAAGCAAAAATAAATTAAATATGAAATAAAGAAATAGTAATGCTGGACACAGAATTAGCAACCAAGCTCATGTGCTTAGTCATAATAATAAAATGACCAAAAACAATGAAAATACGTCAAATTGATATCAGTAAGTATTACATTAAATAACAAAAACCCAGAACAATAGAGTCATCGACATGTGTTTGTGATATAGGCAATTATTCCCAAAATAGCTGAGGGAGTTCCAATTATTAGATCTTCAAAACATACACTTATACCTACCCAGCGAAAACCAGCAACTACTGCAAAAACAATTCGGAATTTGCGTGCGTAGATTCATTATCCTAAGTGAGTTTATTTTTATACTGAACGCGGTCAAATTAGAAGCCTTCTGCCGATCATTGACTCGCAGGCGAAGCAAAACAGGCGCGTAGTTTTTATGCGCATTTGTTTGTGTTCCATAGAACATTATAGATTGAGAATGAAATGATCTAGAAAATAAACAATGTACACGATGATATGATAAGCCAAACAACGTTCGAGATTATCGCTAGGCATATGAATCGAACTGTCTGAAGTGATGAACAGATCGTCCGTTCCAAATACGAAAATAGAAGCGGAACCCGGCGCGCTATGCTGGTGCCGACTTTCTTCAGTGTTTAACCTCTGAGAAACATAATAGAGTCGTATGCGTTCAAAATGTCGCAAGCAAAGGAGGGCTTCTTCAAGAAGTTTCACGACAAAATAAACGGTGCAATAGACGACGTTACAAGGAATAACTTTGTGAATCTAGAGACCAACGCGAAACGAGTGTCGTACTTGTGTAGTTTACCGGCTGTTAGGGATTACGATTTAGCGGGCGATGTACAGGAATATCCGACGGGCGGCGAATTCCCCGTGAGGAAGGACTTGGAAAAGGCGAAGAGGTTCAAAGATGAGGGAAATAAAGCAGTGCAGAAAGGTGAATGGGGCATCGCGATGGCGCTTTACAGCCAGAGCATGGTTAACATGCCGGAGAAAGAAAGTAAGTAGGTTACGGTGTCAAATGTCATAAACAAACGGTGACCATGACACGCTACTTTAAGTTACCTACTATTATAAAAAGCCGAAAGTTTGTGAAAAGTGAATATTACTTTGTAACCTAAAATCTCTAAAACGAGATAACAGAGCAGGATGAATTTTGGCGTATATAGAACATAACCTTAGATTATAGGCTAATTATATAAAAGCGTGCGAAGCCGCAGGCAGAAGCTAGTTAGATTATAAAGTTTGAGACTTATGTGCTTTTAAAACCGCAAGTTCCAAGGGCTTCTTTTCCTGTTCGAAATTAGGTTTACGATTCTAGGGAAGTAAATCTTGCACAGACGAACCGCAAATTAGACAGATACAGTTTTAATAGAGCAACATCACGAATCTAATCAAACTGATTCAAAGCTCGTCTAGGTACTTGCATTTTAATCAATGTCGATTTTGCATGCTGCCCAACAATGTATGACGAACTTCCTTATTAGAATTCCTTGTAAATATGATAAACAAAAACAATTAAAACCCATTTGTATGGAATTAAGACGACAGATTAACATTGAATCAAGTAAATAATGTTTTAATCGTTTATTTTATCTTGTTTGTTTATGTTAGCTGAGGAGCTCGCAATTGTTTTGGCAAATCGATCAGCTGCGTTGAACCATTTGGAACGTTACGAGGAATCGCTAGCTGATATCAAGAGGTGCCTCGCTCTCCCGTATCCTCGACACTTGAGGTACAAAGTCTACGAGAGAAAAGCCAGAAGTCTGCTTGTTTTAAAACGGAACCAAGAAGCCATAAAAGCTTTCCAGTAAGTACCTTAAACATTAATGTTTTAGCACGAATTGCGTTTTTATACAAAACCTGTTTATTTTTCCAGGGACACTATAAGCTCGCTAGATGAAGCGAATAAGCTTGATAAAGAAAAGCGACAGAAGATTCGAACAGACTCTAAACTGATGCTTGAAATATTGAACAAAGGGCTCATTTTAGCCGGAACCCCCAAAGACCCAGAACCTTTAAACAAAACGCCTCCTAAGCCAAAGTTAACAGGGAAAAGAAACCCCCAGTATCCTTCCGCTTCTGAAGCCATAACTATTGACAGAGATGATTTAAGAGGGAGATTCGCTATTGCATCAAGAGACATAGAAGCGGGCGAGGTTTTGCTGGTTGAGAAACCGCACAGCGGAGTTCTTTTGGGAGAATTTTCACAGACGCATTGCCAGAACTGTTTCATCAGGTAAGGATTAAGTTATGAAACTTCCTTGTTTTTCTTCGATGAACGACAGTAAAAATGGTTTTTATTTCAGATGTGTCATTCCACTATCATGCCCAAAGTGCCCAAACGTTGTTTTCTGCAGCGACAAATGCTCCGAGGAAGCTCAGAAGACATACCACGCTTACGAATGCCACATCCTTCCTCTACTGTGGAAGTCTGGCTGCTCCATCACCTGCCACATAGCCTTGAGGATGATCACGCAGCATGCAAAGGACTACTTCAAAAGCATCTCCTTAGATGACGCTCCATCAGGACCTTACAAAACCGATGACTACAGAAACATTTACAACTTAGTTTCGCACGAAGATAAGAGGACCAAGCAAGATTTCATTCACAGAACTGAGATGACAGCTTTTCTAGTAAAGCTATTGGAGATCAGCGGATACTTCGACGGTCAGCCAAGGACTAAGCCAGTTGAAATCGACGAATACAAATCTATGGGAGTTGATGACAAGTATAAAGACGATGTTGCGTTGATCGGTGGTCTGATCCTGAAGAATTTGCAAGTTTTACAGTTCAACGCTCACGAGGTTTTCGAGCTACAGTGCGCTAAGCCGAAAGCTAACAAGAACGTGATCAAACACGACGGACAGTCGGTGTTCTTGGCTGGAGGTGTTTTCCCTACTCTGGCACTTTTTAATCACGCTTGTGATCCTTCTGTAGTTAGGTAAGCCTTATGATAAACACCCTTTTAAAAGCTATAATCTAACAACAAAGCTAACAAATAGCCGTCCGCCCAAAAATATATATTTTTACACAAACACATATACTTCGTGCGTGTTACATCATTGAAGTTTTCATACGGATCTCTAACTTATTTGAAAATATTCTATAGCCAATATTTATCAGGGATAATTTAAAATTCTAATGGTGAATCAAATCGGTCCAATATTTTCGGAGCCCATTCAATCCTATTTCAATCCAAACAAAACAAAACAAATCTTTGCTCTTAACAATATTAGTATAGATGAATGATAGAGAAACGTTTGCAGGTATTTCATAGGAGCAAACATTGTGGTGCGAGCTGTAAAGAACATCAAGAAAGGGGAAGAAGTATCTGAGAACTACGGGCCAATCTTTACAACTGTACGTAAAGACAAAAGACAAGCGGAACTGAAGGAGCAATACTGGTTCGACTGCACTTGCCCGCCGTGTGAGCAGAATTGGCCATCATATGAGGAGATGAACGAAAACTATATGAGATTCAAGTAAGTTCATAATTAAGTGCCTATTTAAAAAATTAAATAAGATAAATTTATTTGAACCAAATAGGTAGACGCAATATGTAACAGATATTGGTAGATAAAACAGAGAAGAGTAGGTACTTATAATAACAACAAAACGCAAAAGAAAAACGGAAACAAATAAGCATTATGTACAGGGGTCAAATAGGTGCCTGTCTCAGCATTAATCTATGCCGCTTCAAGCCGAAGCTAGTAGCGAAGCTGGTATTCAGGCAGATAGTCTGGAATAATCGGTGTATCAAAAATACCTCTTGGCACCTTGTAGATATGGTTTAAATTGACCTTAGCTTGTTGCCAAAAATCGGCGTAGATGACAAGACATCAAAGACAGTGATCGATTACCTAATTGTAAATAATCTTGTTTTGAACATTATCTACACAATCGTGAAAGAATTTTCCATAGTTAGGTATACTTAATTAAAGAAAATCAGTCCATAATTTTACGGAGAAATCTATGATATCATATTACAGCCTTACATAGAACTTCTTCCTTTTTTCGAAGTCGGTTAAAAGAGTGGTTAAGGTAGATACCTAACCTATAACTGAATTAAGTCAATCTTACGCATTAAAATTTAAACCAAACCAGGAAATCACAACCGGCCTTAATTTATTACGATTTAAAATTTCAAGAGTAACTATTTTATAAGCTCTGCACATCCGATATTCGCCGAATGATGACAGTCTTTACTTTCTGAGAATATGTAGGCACTTCAAGGTCAGGTTTTGTCATAGTTTATGGTGAACCTTCGTTGAATTTATGTCCAAAAATTTGAAGCGAGTAAGATGATATGCCTTCCACCAACTTATAACACAAAAGCTATAAAGTAGTCGGTAGAGCAATTACGCAAATGTCATAATTTTATAACAACTTTGAATAACTACTTTACATGCAGAGACACGATCAGTAAATTCATCCTTATTATTTCAGACACTATGGAACGATGATACAAAAAATACTACATAACAGCACATTGTTCCCTTTTCATTTCAAGAGAAAGTTTTTCATTTGGTACTATTTAGGTCTCACCTCAGATTAGGTTATAAGCATGTCCGTAAATATTAGCATATTATATTTTTTTCCGTTTTTGGCGGTACGCTCCGTTTTTACACGGGTATTCAAAAAAAATATATTTTTACACACATTGGATTACATTATTGAAAGGGTTTATAAAAATTCCTAACCTTTTTGAAAATATTCTAAAGCCAATGGTCGTCAGGGGTGATGTATGATTCTAATGGTGAAATCATTTTTCAAATCGGTCCAGTATTTTCGGCAGTAAAATATTCCATCTACAATATTTAAGGTAGGTACTTTACCTCCATGTGGCATAGCCGTAGGACGCCCTGTAGGTATATCTTATCTAGTAGTAAGAATGCTCACAAAGCTTCGCTTCCGTTGAGACACGATCAGTAAATTCATTCCTGTTTTTCCAGATGCGCATCAGAGGAACCTTGCTCCAACGTCGTAGCTGTTCCCTACGATAGCAAAGAGTTCATGGTGCAATGCGGCCTGTGCCAACAGCATACTAACATCTTGAAGGGATTGAAGTCTCTACAGGTAAGTTTAATGGATTTATTCAATTTGTGTGTTATGACTATTTCATTTTACAAAATTTGCTGACCCGGTCTTCACATTAAATTGTCGTTTTTTATAGGGGCTTATTTTGGATATTTATTTTTAATTCAACAAAATTAACTTAATTCGGACCGGTATATTATTGCAAATATATAAAATTTCAATAAATAATGATGTAATTTCAAAAGCAGAAGTTTCGTATACCCATTATTTTATGTAAAAAATCTAAGGGCTCTTTTATTGGGTTAGGTAAACCAATAAAGGAGCCCTTCTTAGATTTTTTCTCTACAGGGCTCTTCTAGTACTAACCTAACTAGATAAACTTAAATGGTAATGGGAAACCTAACGTTGTGCTGGATAATTCATGCAATGAATGCCAAGCTGGCATTTACGAAATTATTCATTATACTTTATAAAAATTTGTACAGCTTTTTCCTCCAATTTGTAGACTAAAGATAGTGCTTTTAAAGCTAAAATCTTAAAATGGCAAAAAATGGCAGGTTGCATGGAGAGGTTTTAGTGGGTACTACTCGGAGCGTCGAGTCCCATTAGACGTAGACATAGACCCACATAATTCTGGTCCCCCAGACCAGTTTATTCGTAAACGAATTTCCTCGCCGAATAAAATAATCATTGAAAGGATATTTCTCGAACCAGAAACCGAATTTGCCAGACAAATATCAACTGAATCTATTAAATTAGCACATAATACAGTCCGTATTCCGTATTCAGTGCAATTATTATACTAGCGATAACTATTGAGTAAATATATCTGATAAGTACATTACGAGACAAGTACCAAAGTAAAGGTTTAGAACTGGTGATCTAACGTGGAGTAAATTGTAAAACAAACATAGCGTAAATAATTTTTCCATTCCGTGGTTGTATTACCGGAATATAATTCTGTTCAAAAATTGCAACACATGTCGTGGTTGCACTATCGTCCATCGTCATGGGCAAAGAAGGGTTAAAGATAAATGATAAAGATATTTCTGTTGTAAACAATTTATTAGGTAGGTATCTTAATAAATAATACTTATTTTAGCTACATAATAGTAAGGCATTTACTAAAAAAAGTCTCTCGATTTTATGTCTGTATGTATATAGTACGCAGCCAACTAATGCTTGTGTTGTGTAACTCAATTCTGATTTGCTTTGGCGAATTTTATAGGCGTTTTGATAACAATCAAACAATTTCATTACACTCGTCGACGCGTTTATTTTGTTTAATCAAATTAAAAAAAAGCAATATTTAATAGACACGCAATCTATCAATTTGATTTTGATTACGCCCGATATTTTTTGAGTTGACATATTCGCGTCAACAATAAAAGAAACAAATTCTGAAATACTGCATTCTTTGATTCAATCAAAGAAAATAAACACGTGGTCAGATTGTAGTTATCTTAAGATGCGTAGGTATGTTATAAATATACATACTTATCTATAATATGTTAGGATAGGTTTCTAGACTGCCCCAAAAGTCGGAGCACAATTTACAAAATTCCGAATCCATCAAAGGTCATTGTCTTACAAAAGCTTAAGCCATTTTTCATGCTAGATGTTTTTGGGAGCCTTACAGGCGAATCTAGTCAAAATAAAACCTGAAAGGTTTATTCAATTGCATTAACATCTTCCCCTTGCGCATGCCTTCCAGAAAATACATTAACAGCGTGGATTGTTGTAACGGGTTGAATATAGAAAAAATACGTCTTCATCGAATGAAAAATGCATTCCTTCAACTTCAATAATGTACGCAATAATAGTGATGACATGACGTCCTCTTTCTCCATAGATAGTTTGTGCCCATCAGGGTCTATAGTTAAACCAATTAACCATATAGATTATAAACCTTTATATACTGCAAAATGCTGAGTATTATTGTCTATTCTAACCTATATAAAAACCCCATACTAGAAAGGCCGGTATTATAAAGACAGAGATCATAAAATGATAGGTAATAATATAAAGAATCTAACTCAGTACATGTAAACCCCATAGCATGTAGTGTGACAGAATAGAGTGTCGTTTCTGTACGTATTGTATACATAGTCATCTGTCTCGGGGTCCCACATGAGTCTTTGACCGCATTTAACACCAGCCCCTCGCATCTCCATTATAATGCACTGGACTATGATTTTGTACCTGAAAAGAAAGATCCATTGGAGGTTTTTGTAGAATAGAAAAGAGGAGCAATATCAAGATGATGGTCATTACGGATACGATTTTTGCCTTACATAATAATTAAAGCAAAAATAATGTAATATAAAAACATAATACTTTTACGATCTGAAAGTATTCTTAGGGTGTTTTCAATGTATATGTATATATCAAAACAAACAACGACACCTTCTGTAACACAGACAGAAGGGAGACCTGACGAGAAAGAGTATTTTCTATTCTATTCTACCTACAAGCGCAATTTAGGGTGTAGAATAGAATAGAAGCTACCTATTCCTATCACTGATAATGAGTGAAATACCTGATTTAATTCTACTCGATATACTATACGCTACTAATAGGAGTACTTCAAGAGTAACTCACCTTTTCATGTCATATTCCTGGACCCGCTGGCGCACGCAGTTAGCTATAACCTTCGCCCAACGCGGCGCTTGATCGACGCGGTACTGACGCCCCATCAGCTGTTCTTGCATCGTCGATAGGATGATATCGCTGACGATCTGAGCTTTGAATCTGGATAAAACAGGGTGAATTTAAGACTATGTATCATCAAAACATCCGTCGCCCCGTGACCACGATCGCTGCAACGCAATGGAAACATCCCTATGTTTCCATTTCCCCTGAAAAAAAAACTAAATACGACAAATACCCGATAAATAATCTGTAGTATGTAGTATGAACAAATCGGGAAAGTTTAAAGGTTTTAAAGCAGGATGGATAAATAACCATGAAGTTATGGTCTACTCTGGAAAATAATACATAATTGTCATGGTCACATGGTCAGGTCATCATCATCATCAGTCCATGTTTGTCCACTAGGACATAGCCCTCCCCTTAGAGTTAGTAAAGGCCCTCCCCTGATGAACGCCATAGCGCCCTATATTCAGGTTGTCGCATCCAGCATCCGCCAGCAGTCTTTCGCAGCTCGTCATCAACATAGTCGTTATGATGCAAATAAATAAAACCCAGGCCTTGCTTATGTTGACTGTACTAAAACATTTCGTGGATGTGAGTGGGAATATTTTTTTCTATATCTATACTATATTATAAAGAGGAAAGATTTGATTGTTTGTTTGAATTGAATAGGCTCCGAAACTAATGGACCGATTTGAAAAAATCTTTCACCATTAGAATCCTAAATTTTCCATGATGAACATAGGCTATAGAATATTTTAAAAAAGTTAGGGTTCCGGTTGGTAAATTAAATTTTGGTTAAATACCCGTGCGAAGCCGGGGCGGACCGCTAGTCTTATATAAATGCTTGTGGATGTAATTGGGAATCTTTTTTGGATATGATGGGTATCACCCGCCACTGTGAGTGTACAGATTCTTACTTCTCTCCAAGCTCCGGCCGCACTTCATATTTTGGTGGAGCGAGCGGTACTTCCGTTGTCACGGGGGTGATCTCAACATCTTCTGCTATTATTGGCTGCTGCTCCTCTTCTACAACTGCAAAGATATGTTAATTACAGACCAGACAACAACTTACATGACCCAAGATGATGATGCATGCATGACCCAAAAGCTGCTGAGTAGGTATCTGGTGCAGCATATCAGCATTGCCATTACAGATGGGCAATGCATTGTCTTGGGGGCACTTCCGATTGATATTGATATGGATCACTTGATCTACCTCTAGATTGTCTGCAACAGTCTGGATTTAGCTCAATGGTGATCAATTTGTTTCAATGGCAAATACTTTCAGATTTTTAATAACAATATTAAATAATAAAATCAACATAGTTTTTCTATTTTTTTTAATATACTTTGTATTACAATTGATTCTTTAATCCACCCATTATATCCAAAGATATTTTTAAAAGTTGCACTGGAATAACAAACAAAATGACCCTAGATGAGCCCTAAAAAAATGTTAATATCTTTAATTCTATGTTTTCATGCATGTTTTGTAATATAACGAAATTTTGAATTTAGATTTAAATTAATCATAAACTTTCAGGTTTATACATTATTCTTATAGTACTAAGTACCAAAACCTGCCTTTAATTTTGGCAGCATACCTAGTTTGTTAGCAGTGTTCAATTAGCTCAATTGATTCAATTGTAAATAAAAACCTATAAACAAAATTTGGCAGCCATTTTGTAAAAATACTTAATATACATAACTATAGCATCTAGTAGAATAGCATCTAGCTAACCTTCTTCATCGTCCGCCATAGTTTTTGAATCAGTGTACAATCAGTTTCTGAAAATAACAAATAAATGAGCTTATTTTTGTTCTAGGACACAGAAATGCTGCTCCGCCTTGGCCGTTCGTCCATGGAAGAAGGAAAGTACGGAGAAGCCATTAAGAAGTTCATTGAGGTTCTTAAGCTGTATGATGCTACTTTGATGCCGCCATACCGCTCTTACTATGATTGTGTACAGGATCTGAGGAGGTGTATGCTTGCTTTGGGCAATTATAGTATTCTCTGAAATTATAAATACTGATCAGTACTTTGATAATTTGCAAATATGTACAAATGTTTTGGCAATAAAACATTTTAAACTATATTGTTCAACTATTGTAGATTTCTTTATTTGTAATAAATTGACTGGAATATTCTTGTCGTTTATTATTTTATGTTTACTCTGACCCTTACAAGTGTATAGGAAGACAATAAATAATAAATAACTGCATATCTAGCCCCAAGCAAAGCAGAGCTTGGATTGTGGGTACTAGATAACTGATATAGATAATAATATACATACATAAATAATATAGACATTCATAAATGATGGTATTGTAGGGCCTATATTATGTAGATTTAATTGTTTCAATCATCATTTTTAGCCTATGTTAGTCTACAGCTAGGCCTCCCCTAATGAGTGCTATACGACCTGTCTTCAGCTTGCCACATCCAGCACCAGCAGTCTTTCTCAGATCATTATTCCTCCTGAACGGACGGCAACCTACACTATTGTCTGGAGTCTGGGTGTCCACTCAAAACATATTTACCATAGCGGTTATAGGTTCTAGCTATTTCAGCTCGCTGCTTCTTTGATTTATATTGATCATTTGGGTCTCTGTCAGGTCATATATTAATAATTAGTCCTATCCTACAGAGATACTCCAAGCATAGCTCTTTCCATAGCATGATGGTGGACCAACGCTACTATGAATGTCCACATCTCAGCATTGTAGGTCAGCATGACGGATAGGATGCAATGAGACACTATTTACTAGTTTACGCGTGCGTCGCCGCAGGTAGAAGCTGGCATAGGAAAAAAAATCAGGGACACTGCAGTTTTAGGTTATGGTTACAGAAAATACAGATGCGACCCCACTCATAGAAGAATATTGGTTGTCACTTTCAAGAAAATGTAAATCGATAATGAATCTTACCCTTAGTTTCAATGATTTAGGCACAATTTAATAAAAAAGCAACGCAAAAAACAGCTACTTTGTTTATTTTGCTCTGTTGTTGTCATGGCAACAGAATGAGTGACAATGACAAATTGTTATCAAATAGTTAGTTTATGGTATCGATCGAGAAGTCGTGGACATAGATTATAGAATTCATTTATCTACGGTCACATAATGTAAACTAGGACCGGAAGTGCGATTTGTAATGTTTCTGTAACAATTCCTCAACTGACTTGATAATTAGTGATTGATTCGAGATTATTTGATTGCAAGCTATTGCAAGTGACATGGCGGCTTGCTTGTCTTGTCTTTGACAAACAAATAGTCAAAACAAGAGTAAAGTAAAGCATGGGGCAATGTTTTTGTATGTTGTTTTCGTTTATTTCGTGATAAAATAAATAATCACAGTGTTTGTTCGTAGTGGATTACTATGGCTACGTATGATAACAAAATCTGGCTACTCAAAAACATACGGGATGCCTTCATTGCGACCGATGATACCGGCTTGTGTGAAATTGTTATGGCTGGGGATGATTTCTCCAAAATCTTTCAAAACAAGGCTATAGAAGAGCGGCAGAGAGTCCGGGAAGGTAGATTGAGCCAGCCTGGAAGCAGTAGATCCAAAGATGGCATGGGTGATATCTCAGAAGACGAGAATGATCGTGAAATCGTAACTCAGTTTGATCCATACCCTTGTATGGGGGACAGTGAAGATGATGACCCTATTGGCAGTGGGGTTCGATATGAAGAGTTTGGAGGCCACCATCGGTACCGTATTCAGACTTTATTTTATACCGCCATTCATATTTAATTTATATTACTGGTATTATTGCTGCTTGTTTAAAGTGTGATTTACAATGATTTATCTATAGTTTAATAGTTATGTACCTATATATCATTTGCTTACTTTATAAGCGACCTACAATATTTATATAATTAACTATTTTTGATTAAATGCTACATATTATTTAAAATGATAACTGAATTTAGCAATCCTTAATAGATTGCATGGGACCTTCTTAACCCAAGCTTACTTATAGTCTTGTAATCTGTTATGTATATCTGCAAATAAATGATTTTTATTTGGTTTTGATTCCCTAGGCAGAGATCAAACACGGCACAATGGTTGGACAAAAAAGAGCAAGCTTTGAAAAAGGCAGCTAAAATCAAAGTCATAAAATGGGAAGACTCCTCACCTCTTACAGCTGAAGAAATCGCTGTAATGTTTCCAAAAGAAGAAATTAAAATACCTGAGAAACAAAAGTCTTTGCTTGCTGAACAACTGCAGAACTGTCCTGACTTGCCACATCGGCAATACCTAGAGTATGCCAAGTTTGATGGCACAGCACAAATGGGGCTCCCTGTGAAGTCATTCAAAATCTTTATGACTATGCTTTCAGAGAGGCACCAAAACTACCCCCTAGTTGTTTGTGTCATAGCCAATGCTAAGATCAAGGACTTAATTGGCTTCACATGCTATAAATACAGGTAAATTATTAAATATTCATATATTAAGAACATCATGATAGTGGACCATAAGAAAGTTATTTATTCCTAGCCTGTTCAAGGAGAGATCTAATTAAAAGACAGTGTTAAGTTATATGAACTCAAAAAGTTAGTTAAAACTGGTTCTTAGTTAGTGGTGATATTGCGAACCACATAAAAGCTTCCTTATTCAAATAAAAGTTGGTGTCTATCTCACTCAATTATTTAATTACAGCATTGAACATCCAGAAGTTACCCTTGGCTCTGTGCATGACTATGGCCTTTGCATAGCAGAAGATGATGGTGAAGTTGACTGGGCGTTTCCATGTCTCGATGCCAACGAACCCTGCTCCAAATTTGGCTTTACCTGCCTTGGTCTTATACTCAACGAACAGAAGAACAAAAACAGCTATGCATCAGACCCACTACCCATGCCTGATGATGGAATACTGAGCAGTGGAGAGTTCCATAATATTCTGCAAAAAAGTTCTGGTAGTCATCAGAATCCGTCAAGGAATTATACTGATGGGAGTGCCACATCTGAGGCTGTACTCAGTGCTTTGAAAGCAGTGAATGAAGGTATTTTGATTTTGTACCTATTATTATAATAATTGGTGTACCTAAAGATGAAAAACATTGTAATAATTTCAGTTAATTTCTTGCATAAGTCTGTAAAAGTACTAGGTTTCGAATGAAAACAGCTCACCAAACAAATCATTCTTTTAGAATACTTTAACAAATACAAAGTAACATCTTATTTAATTTATACATAAAGATATAGAAGATGTTGGGATAGTAAATTTTACATAGAGAAACAAAAGGTGTTAAGCTACTACGGGTTATGCTACGACGCAATAGAGCAAGCCAAGTCGGAAAGAACCGAGTGACGCATTAACAGTGATTGTATTATTTCTCTCTTCTTCAGGTAAAAGAGCCAGTGGCGCAGCGGATCCTGACAAAATCCACCAGATGGCGACAGAGGCGCCACAGTACAAGTCCTACAAAGTACAGTTACTGCGTAAAGTGCGCACTAACACGAGTGTGTCCCTCGTTATCTCTCTCGATAGGATAGAGGTGGAGCCACTGGTAGCACACAAACATGCTTTCTGGGTAAGTTTCATTGTAATGCAGATATTTGTTCAGGGTGTTTTGATAGTGTATAAACGTAGATGACCAAAAACCTGAGTACCAACTTTTCATAGGGCTATTCCAATTAGTTCCTAAACTCTCCCCGTCGTCGTCGAACGAATTAATGCGAATTTGAAATCGAAAGATTGATGATGCCTTATTGCACACTTATCTGAGAAATAAACAGCTATAGAATAAGCGACAATTTGCGGTTTTATCACTAAAGAGCGATCTCTCCCACACAACCTTGGTATAAACTACCTACTGAATTGCTTCCGACCCAAGCCATAATCGCGGAATTTATTCCCTGTAAAATTTTATTTCGTCGTTAATGCCGCAGAATACTATAAACCGTGTCTGTTTTTAATATTTATATATATGATTTTTCAGTCACGGTCCAAATACTTCCTGCATAGCATTGACTCGATCGCGTGGTGTCAGATACTGGAGACGCGGGGAAGTCGCAGCACGTTCCGGATTGTCTACTCGCCTGGCCACAGCGTCGGGTATGGAGACAGGAATAGCACAGGTACCTAAACATCACATCATCAGCCTATAATAGTCCACTGCTGGACATAGGCCTCTAATGAGCGCCATTGGTGGCATTATTTATTATTTCGGGGTTATTGCCCATAATCCCCACGCTGGACATGCGGGTTGCGGATCGCGGTGGAGTTGTTCTGCAGAGGACGCTGCTGCGAGCCCCTCTGGTGTGTCTCCCTTAGTCGCCTCTTATGACACCCACGGGAAAAGTGGGGGTGGTGAAATTCTATGCCGGCACCACACGGTCCTATACATACTAATATTATAAACTCGAAATCAATTCATTCCCTCATTCCGCTAGTTACCTTTTCACGCCGAAACAGTTGAACAGATGAAAACGAATGGAAAAAAATATATGATCTGCAGATATTTTCACCAGGTGTAAAAAAATATAAATCTATAATTATATATTGTATTAGGTATGTATAACACAAGCTCTGCTTAGCTCGAGGCCTTGGGGGTAGATGATGCTGTCCAGCGTATATATTTATTATTATTATTAAATGACAGCATATTTCTGTTTCCAGGCAATGCCAATATCTTTCTAGCGAACGCGAACTACAAACTACATGATTTCGAGTGTGAACACGACACAGCCAGGGAAATAGTCGATAGAGTCAACACAATACTCGACCTAAGAAACAGCCCCTGCCGACGCGAATACAAAACTAATAAAGACAGGAAAACCCAAACGAGACGAAGCTTTCAAAGACAACTGAGCTAATATGAACTATGTACAGTGTATTATAAACCAGCGCAGCCTGACCACAGCATTATCGTGTATGATATCTTCATGGATTGGCGCGAGAATCAAATAGTGTAAGTGCAAGAATCAAGTAGTGTAATGCCCTTTTGTTCTGTGTTCTACAAAGAATAAAATTAAGGAAAATTAATTTGCCGCCTATCGTAAACCGTTTTCTATAAATCCATGACAAAAACCACTCTGATACGATTGTATTTAAAAAAAATACTTTGGTGCACTGTTTTTGGAGCATTTAAATAAATACAGAATATTGGGCAACATAATCCAAAATGCAATTGAAGTGTAGCGTAGTTGGGTTTTATCTTGGATTTATAGGTTTCACAATGTGTGCGGCAAATGACTTATCCTTACAACATGAAGCAGAAAAAAAAATAAACCATGAATATTAAAACCTTGCGCCAACCTATGAGAACTATCTTAGGCTATGGCTGGCTGCAGTTCCTTATAATTAAGATTTAAATAGTTTGCTACCCAAGTGTGCATTACACTATACTGCCTGGTTACATCCTACTCCAACATTTGTGGAGTTTTGGAAGAGTCAATCATATTCTATTGAATATTAGGGCTAGATTTCACTGCCTAGTCTAGTGCACATCAATGCAATACACTCAACATTCCTAAAAGTTGATTATATATTTTCATGTGCACAGACTGCTTTCCTACATTTTAGATTTAACTGATAGTTATATTTTTTACACAAACTAAGTACACCAATATACCACTGTAATGCTGTATTCAACAAGACTTAAAATATGGAAGGCCTTACTATTGATATATAGTAAGTTAGATAAACTGATTATAATGATAAATTTCCCAAAACAAACCCACTGAAGAAGCCTTATTTAATCTAGTCCAGTTTGTAAGAATTATGTGATAAAATTTTAACTGTAATGAAATTTTTCAATTAATTTAGTAATTTTAATGAAATTATCTATGCATTCAACATAATTTGCAAATTTTGTATTTTATCTTCATTTCAATTAGAACTTGTGTTTTTTAAAGTACTTTAAGTAGGTACTTTAGACCTTCTTACAAAATTACATAGTATGTTATTTTTTAAGTGTTAGATTACCACATTTCGAAACTGTTGTGCTCCTAAGTTATATTACTAATAAACAGTAAGTTTATACCTATTTTTAAGCATGTTTTAGGTAAGTATTTGACTGTTTTCGAAAGTTTGGTGTTGCCATTTTTAACAATGAAGTATATTATTATTTTCCTGCTTACTTCAGACTTGCCAGTGCGTAAAACAATCATTGCAACACAGTTTGAATTTCAATTGTAATTAATAATATTTGATTGAAAATGTGAATCGAGATTTTTTAATGAAATGTTAATGAATTATTCAAATAAATTGTTATCTAATGAGAAGTTGATTGTTTTTTTTTTACTATCTACAATACAGATTCAAAATCAAAATGCTTTATTTACCTTAGACCTTACAGGACTCTTGGACACATCACAAAATACTAATTCTGGGAAAATAAGTGATCACTTTGATTATATGGTGAAAAAATGAAAGCAACATAGAAGTTTGTTAGTACACTTTATTATTACATACATAATTATTTTATTTACAACTAGCTTCTACACTTAAAACATTCAAACTTCCATTTTTGTAATATTAAAAGTTAACTGTACATAAAGTTCTATCTTAAAACTTGATACCTACATCAGGGTTGATAGAATTTTATCAATATGCCATGTGCGTCAATTTTCAGAAGCTGTTTCATGATGGGGCATACTTTACAATGTGCATAACTACTCAATTTTTAAAAGGAGATAAGATTGATAGAATTTTAAAGCATAATAAATTATTAAGAAGAACAAAAAATACCTCATTTGCACAGTATTTTTCCTTTGTGATTTACCATTTTTTTACGAAGTAATCACAAAATTATCCAAACATACTAGACAGTATCATCCAGGCCCTGATACTTATGACTACAAACATTCAGGTTAAAATGTAAATTATTTATGATACATGATGATTGATCCTCTAGTCAAATGAACAGACAAAGCAACTGAGACAATAATATATTCAGGGGTTCTGGTTGTTTTCTTTGTATAATAAAAAATATCTAGGTAAGTATCTATTTAATAATATTGTATTATGTATATCAGTCATCTAGTACCCATAACACAAGCTCTGCTTAGCTTGGGGCTATATGATGCTGTGTGGATTGTCCAGCATTATTATTATTATATGGCACACAAAAATAATATGATGGACCATAGTCCATAACAAAATAATGTACCTATGTAACTGATTTTTCAAGTTGAATCTATCATAGATTTAGTTCATAAACCAATGATAAATTGATCAAGACTAAAAATGTTTATTATCTCCCATAGAAGATTTGCTTTGGTTAGGTTTAATCCCGATAAGCATTCCAGAAGTAAGAGGCCTATTTATAATTCATTTAGTTAAGAGTGTTTTCAGCCAAAAATAAACTTTGATATTAATTCGACTAATATGGTCTTCACCCAATGTCTGCTCATATGCCAACCCCCGTACATAAAATTATAAAATTTATGTTTTCGGATTCATCAATCAATTGTACTTGTTTGTAATATATGATCCCTGATCTTATCAACTTTATCTTCACAGTAGTCAAGTAAGTGTCTGTCTAGTTCATTTTTCCTTCCAACATATGCCATTGTCTCTTTCAAAGATTTGTGAAACCTTTGCTGGCAATCTACAAGCTTCGAAATATTGGGCTTTGCTTTTAAAAACTCAATATCTTCATTAGATAATGCTGCATAGGACATTCGGGACCTACTGGGTCCTGTTGCCACCATTTGGTATTGTCTGAAAAGGAAAAAGGGCCCATCAAGTGTTATGTAAAAACAAATGATTTAGTTAATTTATTAAAAGCTGAATTTGAGTCAATCCTTTGGACCCCAAAGCAAACTGATCAACCAAAAGTTTGCTTCACTGATTTTGTTCTTTACTTTTGACCAGGTTTTGTTTTATTATGTATAGATAGACAGATCAATTATTTGTTTATTTGAATAGGGAGACTTACTGTCGTAGATCATGATACTTGTTTCTCCTTTCTTTGACTTCTTTCTTCCACTGCTCCTTTTCTGTCAGTAGTTTTTCATAGTAGCTGTAAAACAAAGACACTATAAAACACATAATTTTTAGCTAAAATTCCTTTACCTTACTTAGCTATCATAATGGATCTCTATGTTGTTGATGATACAAAATAGTAGGCCAGTCAGTTTTAAGCAATTAGTAAGTAAGTCTGAATCATTACCTCTTCATATCTTCTGTTCGCTTTTTAGACTCTACATCATTTGTGTAATCAGTTAAATGCACACTTTCAGGTGTTTTGAGTTGTGTTGGTACTGAAATGAAAGCATTAGTGAATATCTTGTAGGTTTCTTACAGGTTTTTCTGCTGCTATTATACATTGTAGAATATAAAACTTAAACACCCTATTATTCATAATGGTCTGCTAACTTAAAGCGGTTGCTAAGTAGATTTATTCCTCACTCTGAGTTTAATCATTAGGATAACACAGTGAGAAATATCAATGCTATAAGTTAGCAGACTATTATGAATAAGCGGTGTTATTATCAAAAAAAGCAAAACAAGCCACTATTCCACAATCTTCAACTAAGTTTGAAACGCACCAACAGAATCCCGTCGCTCAAAAAAGGTAGACCTTCTCCGCCTAGGTGGAGACCGAAAGGTTTGATTAGCATCAGTATCTGATAGTGAATTCTCCATTGCAGTTATATTTTATAAAAATATCTCAAGTTATTCCATAAATAAAACTTTTAAAACATTCAAAAAAAAACAAACAGAACTTGCGTCACACAAACGGACGCGATCTTTTGATTTTTGACTTTGACTTGACATGTTCTAACTATATTGCATTTTTAATCTGTGAAAATAAATTCGTTCATTCAATTGTGATTATACAGACTACGCTGCTTTCGGCTCAGCAAGTTTAGCTTGCGGCCAAAGTTGATCTAACATACAGCAAACTGACATCCCTATTTGTCATTTTTGACACATGCTATTGTTTTTTTTATTATCAATCAATCAAAAAAAAAAACGCTAAAAGTCCGAAAAATCAGAAAATCTGTGAGTGAGTGTTTGTTCGGCAAATATCGCGCTGCGGATCAAATTCTCACAATTTTCTATTATTTGAAATTCTATTTATAGAAACTAAAAGATGTTTTGTTCTCGCAAGAGAACCTAAATTTCAATGGGTAAGATTTGTACAACTTCCAATGCAGAAACTAGTGATATGCTCTTGAAATATTTATTTCCTAAATAGCATCGGTGTTTGTGAGAACCTACAGATATTTTGTTATGTTTCTCAATAGCGAGCAGTGATGGAGTTCAATGAAAGTAACACAAAGGAGGTATTAGCCCCGGTAGACATTGGCAGTTACTTGGATCGCACTCGAACACCCAGCCCGAGCCCAGTTCTAAGCACGAATGTGTCTTGCAATTTGGAAGACATCTTGAGCGACGTAAGTATAGAGTGTTGTGATTTTTGTTGAGACAGGCTTGTTTACGGACGCATCACTGCTTTAGGATGCATTCAGGTTGATACCACTACTTTTCTACTTAAAGAGCAAAGGGTGTTACACTTTAGATTAACACCAGGACCCTATTTAAATCTTCCACCTTCCTGGTAATTTCAGACAAAAGTTGTATGCAAGATACACCAAGCAAGCTTAAACTAATTCTAAAACTTGCTTAAGAATGAGTCATTAAAAACCCTGTACAAAACTAAGGGTTAGCTTCAAGTAGAAAAAATACCCTAACCCTCATTCCAAATCAATTTACACACCAAATTACAGTATGGTCTCATTCAAACTCACTATTTTTAGGCCATATCAGAGAATCTTCAAGGTTCCCTTCGAGCAAGCCGCAGTCAAATAATTAACCAAGAGCTGACAATCAGACCAGAGGCTAACATAGAGTCCAACGTGCCCGAAGGCTTGGATCTGTACAGCGTCATATTTGAAGTCGAGAGTGATTCCGAGAGAATGAGTGAAGGTGCAACTGCTCTAAATAATGCTGGTAAAGATCAGGTCAGTGATGTTTAACTTTATTTAATTGCTACCAATGTTAACCAGGATCTTTTTCAGCTTTACCATATCATTTAGTTCAGTGAACTTAATTGGTTTAAGTAGTAAATAATGCCAATAAATGGTGCAACTTATGATCTTATATATTTCAAGTAAGAAAATTAGTTAATGAAGTGATAAATAATGATAAATAAATAAATAATCCTTGACAATCCGTACAGCATCATTTATCCACAAGCTAAGTGGAGCATGTGTTAAGGGTATTAGATGACTAATTTTGCTTTATGAAAAAAATAACGATAGATCATCTGAGATCTATTAAGAATGGTTATTACTAAACTACAAAGAAAGTAAATTGTTTGAGCTTTGCTTATAAATATTTAAATCTATTTTCTGTGGCACAGCTTATTTATATAAAACATAATCATTCAGGAAAATGTGGTGACTTGATGATGTGATCTTTCTGTTGTATAATTGCTTAGAAAGTTAATTATTGTCACAATCAGATGGACTAGTTATTGAAATTGGTTATTCCAGAGATTGGAAGTTTATAATATTATAAGTTATTATATTTTAACTTTCAACATTTTTTCATCCCTTGTTATGTTTGTATATATTTGCATAAAATCTAGTTCGTAACACCAAAATATCTTCTGTTTTTTATGGATAATACTCTGTTTTGTAAACTAATTAATAAACCAAACATACAAACATAAATGTGATAGTTGTAAATGTCTATGGCCACATTTATGTTTCTTTTTCTTCATAGATGTTTAGCCTATAAAGAAAAGAACATAAGGCTATTTACAATTATAACAAAAGAATCACTTTTAATGATCTTTGATATTATGTTGGATGTTTCTTAGTCTGAAATAGCAGATTGTAACTGCTATTACAGTTCTGTGGAAAAAAATAAATTTATGCGGGCTAAGCAGCGGGCACAGTATGAACTATATAATCAAGAAATGGTATGGAATCTCTGCTAATAATTATGTAAAGATGGTACTCCTCTTATCTTTGTTATGTTATGATATCAATATCAATGTCGCGAGCCTCACTAGAAGAAGCTACGAGTTAATAATAAAATGTAGTAACATATAATATTAAAAATTAGGAAAATTATAATAAATAAAATAAAAGAAATTAATCAATTGATTCGAGTATGTAGAAGCAATTAATCCATGATTTATATTTATGATGAATTCTTACTATTACGGCCCTGAATCTTAAACTTACTGATAAACGAGTTAAGTACTATGCAGGCCGAATTTGTTGTGTGTTACAGATGGCTGTAATGCATATGTTTTTAGTGACCGAAAACGAGTTCTGGTGTAAAAAGTCGGTCTGAATACGCCATTTACGTAAACGCTCACAACAAAAACTAGCCTTTTTACGCAACTCTTTCCTGACAATACGTTAACGGACATGTTGTGGACTCATTCCCAAATCGATGTCCGGATCGCAAACATAATAGACCAACATTCATTTAGAACATTATGTTATCCTTCATTCGTGTTTATTTGACCGTAAACTGGAACACCAATTCCCGCGCTAAATTGGTTTAACGCGTTGTCGCGCGGATCAACTTTTATTGTCTACAATGTACGTATAGTTACATAACCATACATAACAGGTTGACTTGACTTCTTTCTTATTGCAACATTATCTGGTTGGCCACTTTTCTCCCAGTGTCCAATTCATGGATATTTCATAGCCATGGAATGTAGGCCACCTATCGGATTTTTACCACGTATATTCGTTATTATTTTTTTGTAATGTTATTAATTCCAGTTCAAAATTAAACTGGACAATTTTCATACGATCTATGGCAACTTAGATCGAATGAAGATTGTTATTTACGGTATTAGATAAAACAGTTATCTAAAATAGTATCTTATTGACATCAATAAGAAATGTAATTGGAGAACGAAACGTAAGGAATATTATAGGTTTTTACTTACATATCAAGTCTATGCATTGGCAAAGAGAAATGCATGACTTTGACCGCACACTGAGTTTGAGTGCTCATTCCCTTGACATAATGAGATAATATTCGATATATTTAAATTCTTTGCTCAATAATAACAATACTTACGTTTCTATTGTAAAAGGTTTGTATTTACACTTGCTTTGTACTGTACATATTATAAAAGGTGTAGGTAAATAATGCACAAAGAGGTGTAGACTTTTGTGGCCATTCGTAACAACATTTACGTACTATATTATATACTATTAGTTAGTTTACAGTTAATCTTAACGATAAACAAAACTAAAGCTGCTTAAAAAGTTACAACAATGCGGGATTTATCATGCAGAGGTTTAATCTATCAGATTTAGATTTGCTTTCGCAGTGTTTCTTGTGTTGTAAACGATTAAATTTTCAATTTGACATAATGAACAGAGACATTTTTAGTTTAGTTTGTGTATCAGCAAACATCAATTAAATCATGAATCCTCAATTGCGTAAAGGGGGTTTCTATTTATAAAAAAATGCTATTGTTTAGCCCTCAAACAATATTGCACATTCTATGATTCACTGTCATGCATGACATGACCTATATAATCTGCAGTGGCCCACGCACTTAACTGGTAGAGGTGCCACCGCCCCCACTGAACTCTTAATTATTTAAATGTAGACCTTAATTATGTAACTTACGCTCTAGCTTATTCTCGGGGTTTCGTACGAGTGTCCCCGCTAAATATAAGTTAATTAATCCAGGTACAGAATTACATCTATGCAAAATTTCAGCCCGTACAGAAGTTTTGGCGTCAACAGGTAACAAACATCTAAACATACGCATTTATTATGGTGTGATTACGAAAATCTAGAAATATTCATGCATTTTCTAGGTATATTTAAATATGTCACTGACACTGTTTAACAGTTACTTGAACCTCAAAAACATTTTCAGCCTAAATGCTGCAGACAGATATCCAAGAACCCAAATTAATCGGGTATGTCTGACTTGTCATAAAATACTTAGAAATTCTAGATTAATTTAATTTTATGTTTCTTCGGTTAGAGAGGCATTTCCGTGGAGTTGGATTATACGGCAATGTGTGTGTTTCGATGTAAAAAGAAGTGACACGACGATCGAGCTAGATTTCTTCTAGTGGTGGTTGTATTTACTGATTTAGTTTTCATAAGTGGTTCACAAAGTTGTGTTGTTCGCACAAACTCAATCACTTCTATTCTCGCCAATTCTAATCAGAGAGCGTATATTCAAAGCACGATTATTCTTGCGTCATTGTTTCCAGATTTAATTGAATTCCATTAGAATCTTGTCGCTAGTTAGTTGCTAGGAGGTATCTTGGTATACTCATAACTCATTGCATGAGCATTAGGTATACTTTGGTATACTTATTTATAGGTAAATTGAATTTGAACTTATGTTCAATTGAGCATTAGGTTGGCATGTGTTTGGATAGTTAGCTAGTACTTATGCATTTCATTCTCGTTGAGTCATAATCATAAATCCTGTCATGATTTCATATCATATTGTTCAGTAGAAAATTCAAATGTAATCGGAAATGCTTTAACACTGCGTAGTTTTGACATCAAGAAAACCCTTTGGTGATATTTAATAAATAAATAAATAATGCTGGACAATCCACACATCTTGAGCTTGTGTTGTGTTGTGGGTCCTAGATGACTGATATACATCATACATTTTACGGTACAAATATATTTTTTATTATAGATAGAAAATATTAAACAGAAGAAACGCACAAGTCAGGTAAAATCATAATACTTTCTAATCAAAATCGTTCTAAGAGAGCTAAGTCTGACCCTATGGACAAACAGGTCATGGGCGGGCGGCATTAAAGAACCAATCGATTTATCCTTGATATTTCCACCGAGGTCGCTCCAGACATCCTAGATTTTTTCTATAGTTACAATACTTATGGCGTTTTCCCAAGGTTATCGAATGAAGTTAATCGCCCTTGTGGAAAGGTCTGGTTATATTGAATGCTGGGTGGCATAGATTTTTTGTTTCGTTACCATGAAGGTTTTATTTTAACAAAGATCTCAAATTTGGAAATTTGGATGATGTTGTTTTACCTTCGCTAACATTAACTGATGAGCAATTGAACAACAACTTATTCACTAATTATCTACTAGGCTATTATATTTTTCAAATATTTTTGCTTGCATGTACTCTCATTCTTAGGTCTATATGAATGGTTAGTATAGTTTTCACTAGGTACATGCACTCTGGAAGGGCACTGCAAAACTGAGTTCGACTTTAATTATACAAAACGTCAAGTAGAATTAAAAAATATTTAGATAAATTGAAATTATAATATCAATTTCATGAGCTTCGTGCAAATATTATTCGAATTGAACTTAGAAGGCAGAATTGTTAGTTATTTATTGTTGCATTGGAAAATAATTTTACTGAACTTATTTGAACAAAAATAACTTCGTCAATAATTATCTAGGCAATCGCATGTATTATAAAAGCGGATTATAAAAACCTACAATGATCGATAGGCAATGTTTCATGTAGCAATTTTCAGTCCAGATTGACTAATTCTACCTTAATTGCCTTTGCTGGGTGTAGCTATAAAACAGTTTGATTGGTCGTAAACTAAACATTGGCACAGTAACACCAAATGTCAACACCGCCGCTGGAATAGACCTCAGAAAAACGATGTCTAGGATCGTTTTTCTGAGGAATAGACCAAGTATAGAAAGAAAGAAAGATTCAGAGACATAATATTTATTACTGACAGATTACTTTTAAACCATATTATGTTATAACTTGTGCAAAGGGTAGCAAATGGTGCATTACAATAATTATTAAAGGTACCTTTCATAATTTGTTCTAATATTGGAGGAATTCAAATAAAAACAAAACAAAATATTTTTTTAGATGATATATTATCTCAGGTATACATTGATACTTTAGTGTGTGTAGAAGATAATAAGAATTCTAAGCGATAAGGCCGCCGTTTGATCTTGTCTTATGTAATGTTTTTATTATGTTCTTTTTCTGGTGTACAATAAAGAATTTTTGTATTTTATTGTAAGTAGTATCTGAATAAAAACAACACCAGACCAGAAAGAAAAAAATATATGCATAAAAATGCATGCAAGGGTCCTCCCCACCGTGTCTGTGAAGTTAGCAGAGCATCTTCTGGCAGAGCATAAATAAATTAGAGTTCTGTTCGCATGCAGGTGAGTTCTATAGTTCCTGATAGTTTTCAGGAATAGTTCTGGCGTTTTTACCTGAAAAAAGTTAAATGAAATTATGCTCTGCTAACTTCGCGTAGCAGAGCATTTTTCAGGAATCCACACAAAAATTGGTATGAATAAGCTTTTCGATACTAAAAACAGTTCCTGATAGTTTTCAGAAATAGTTCCGGGGTTTTTACAAGACTAATGTCAATTTACAGATTTCATCAAGTAACTTTCTATTAGGGTTAGTCGTGACACGAAGTTCCTTAGACCTGCTCAAACCATAGTACGAATACATTGCCACGAGCAATAAGCGAATATAAAACTACAGTTATGAATTAAAAATATTTAAATGACAAAACTCCTGAAAATTTCATGAAATCGTAACAAAATCCTTAAATAATTGGTGAAAATGTATTGATTCAATGGGCTGTAATGCTCCTTTGAGAGGAGTTCTGATAGCATGCATGGAGAATACAATAAAAAACAGTTAGATCTGACAAAAAAAAATACAATTCAAACACAGAACTCCTGAAATTTTCATGAAATCGAACTTTTAACTCGCTACAAAATTATTTAATGTTTGGTAAAAATGTATAGATTCAAGGGCTTGTTGTGCTCTTATTAAGACAGTTCCCATAGCATGCATTGAGTATATAATAGAAAACAGATAGATCTAACGAAAACAGTACAAATCAGACGCAGAACTCCTGAAAATTTCATGAAATCGAACTTTTAACCCGCTACAAAATTATTCAATGTTTTGTGAAAATGTATAGATTCAAGGGCTTGTTGTGCTCTTATTAAGACAGTTCCCATAGCATGCATTGAGTATATAATAGAAAACAGATAGATCTAACGAAAACAGTACAATTCAGACGCAGAACTCCTGAAAATTTCATGAAATTGGACTTTGAGCTCGCAACAAAATTATTCAATGTTTGGTGAAAATGTATATATTCAAGAGCTTGTTGTGCTCTTATTAAGACAGTTCCCATAGCATGCATTGAGTATATAATAGAAAACAGATAGATCTAACGAAAACAGTACAATTCAGACACAGAACTCATGAAAATTTCATGAAATCGAACTTTTAACTCGCTACAAAATTATTCAATGTTTTGTGAAAATGTATAGATTCAAGGGCTTGTTGTGCTCTTATTAAGACAGTTCCCATAGCATGCATTGAGTATATAATAGAAAACAGATAGATCTAACGAAAACAGTACAATTCAGACACAGAACTCCTGAAAATTTCATGAAATCGAACTTTTAACTCGCTACAAAATTATTCAATGTTTGGTGAAAATGTATAGATTCAAGGGCTTGTTGTGCTCTTATTTAGACAGTTCCAATAGCATGCATTAATTATATAATAGAAAACAGATAGATCTGACGAAAACAGTACAATTTAGACGCAGAACTCCTGAAAATTTCATGAAATTGGACTTTGAGCTCGCAACAAAATTATTCAATGTTTGGTGAAAATGTATATATTCAAGAGCTTGTTGTGCTCTTATTAAGACAGTTCCCATAGCATGCATTGAGTATATAATAGAAAACAGATAGATCTAACGAAAACAGTACAATTCAGACACAGAACTCCTGAAAATTTCATGAAATCGAACTTTTAACTCGCTACAAAATTATTCAATGTTTTGTGAAAATGTATAGATTCAAGGGCTTGTTGAGCTCTTGTTAAGACAGTTCCCATAGCATGCATTGAGTATATAATAGAAAACAGATAGATCTAACGTAAACAGTACAATTAAGACGCAGAACTTCTGAAAATTTCATGAAATTGGACTTTGAGCTCGCAACAAAATTATTCAATGTTTGGTGAAAATGTATAGATTCAAGGGCTTGTTGTGCTCTTATTTAGACAGTTCCAATAGCATGCATTAAGTAAATAATAGAAAACAGATAGATCTAACGAAAACAGCACAATTCAGACGCAGAACTCCTGAAAATTTCATGAAATCGAACTTTTAAGTCGCTACAAAATTATTCAATGTTTGGTGAAAATGTATAGATTCAAGGGCTTGTTGTGCTCTTATTTAGACAGTTCCAATAGCATGCATTAAGTATATAATAGAAAACAGATAGATCTAACGAAAAAAGTACAATTAAGATGCAGAACTCTTGAAAATTTCATGAAATCGAACTTTTAACTCGCTACAAAATTATTCAATGTTTGGTGAAAATGTATAGATTCAAGGGCTTCTTGTGCTCTTATTAAGACAGTTCCCATAGCATGCATTGAGTATATAATACAAAACAGATAGATCTAACGAAAACAGTACAATTCAGACGCAGAACTCCTGAAAATTTCATGAAATCGAACTTTTAACTCGCTACAAAATTATTCAATGTTTTGTGAAAATGTATAGATTCAAGGGCTTGTTGTGCTCTTGTTAAGACAGTTCCCATAGCATGCATTAAAAATATAATAGAAAACAGATAGATCTGACGAAAACAGTACAATTAAGACGCAGAACTCCTGAAAATTTCATGAAATTGGTCTTTGAGCTCGCAACAAAATTATTCAATGTTTGGTGAAAATGTATATATTCAAGAGCTTGTTGTGCTCTTGTTAAGACAGTTCCCATAGCATGCATTGAGTATATAATAGAAAACAGATAGATCTAACGAAAACAGCACAATTTAGACGCAGAACTCCTGAAAATTACATGAAATCGAACTTTTAATTCGCTACAAAATTATTCAATGTTTGGTGAAAATGTATAGATTCAAGGGCTTGTTGTGCTCTTATTTAGACAGTTCCAATAGCATGCATTAAGTATATAATAAAAAACAGATAGATCTGACGAAAACAGTACAATTTAGACGCAGAACTCCTGAAAATTTCATGAAATTGGACTTTGAGCTCGCAACAAAATTATTCAATGTTTGGTGAAAATGTATATATTCAAGAGCTAGTTATGCTCTTATTATGACAGTTCCCATAGCATGCATTGAGTATATAATAGAAAACAGATAGACCTAACGAAAAAAGTACAATTCAGATGCAGAACTTCTGAAAATTTCATGAAATCGAACTTTTAACTCGCTACAAAATTATTCAATGTTTGGTGAAAATGTATAGATTCAAGGGCTTGTTGTGCTCTTATTAAGACAGTTCCCATAGCATGCATTGAGTATATAATAGAAAACAGATAGATCTAACGAAAACAGCACAATTCAGACGCAGAACTCCTGAAAATTTCATGAAATCGAACTTTTAACCCGCTACAAAATTATTCTATGTTTGGTGAAAATGTATAGATTCAAGGGCTTGTTGTGCTCTTATTAAGACAGTTCCCATAGCATGCATTGAGTATATAATAGAAAACAGATAGATCTAACGAAAACAGTACAATTCAGACACAGAACTCCTGAAAATTTCATGAAATCGAACTTTTAAGTCGCTACAAAATTATTCAATGTTTGGTGAAAATGTATAGATTCAAGGGCTTGTTGTGCTCTTATTTAGACAGTTCCAATAGCATGCATTAAGTATATAATAGAAAACAGATAGATCTGATGAAAACAGTACAAATCAGACGCAGAACTCCTGAAAATTTCATAAAATCGAACTTTTAACTCGCTACAAAATTATTTAATGTTTTGTGAAAATGTATAGATTCAAGGGCTTGTTGTGCTCTTATTAAGACAGTTCCCATAGCATGCATTGAGTATATAAAAGAAAACAGATAGATCTAACGAAAACAGCACAATTCAGATGCAGAACTCCTGAAAATTTCATGAAATCGAACTTTTAACTCGCTACAAAATTATTCAATGTTTTGTGAAAATGTATAGATTCAAGGGCTTGTTGTGCTCTTGTTAAGACAGTTCCCATAGCATGCATTAAAAATATAATAGAAAACAGATAGATCTGACGAAAACAGTACAATTAAGACGCAGAACTCCTGAAAATTTCATGAAATTGGTCTTTGAGCTCGCAACAAAATTATTCAATGTTTGGTGAAAATGTATATATTCAAGAGCTTGTTGTGCTCTTGTTAAGACAGTTCCCATAGCATGCATTGAGTATATAATAGAAAACAGATAGATCTGACGAAAACAGTACAATTTAGACGCAGAACTCCTGAAAATTTCATGAAATCGAACTTTTAAGTCGCTACAAAATTATTCAATGTTTGGTGAAAATGTATAGATTCAAGGGCTTGTTGTGCTCTTATTTAGACAGTTCCAATAGCATGCATTAAGTATATAATAGAAAACAGATAGATCTGACGAAAACAGTACAATTTAGACGCAGAACTCCTGAAAATTTCATGAAATTGGACTTTGAGCTCGCAACAAAATTATTCAATGTTTGGTGAAAATGTATATATTCATGAGCTAGTTATGCTCTTATTATGACAGTTCCCATAGCATGCATTGAGTATATAATAGAAAACAGATAGATCTAACGAAAACAGTACAATTCAGATGCAGAACTCCTGAAAATTTCATGAAATCGAACTTTTAAGTCGCTACAAAATTATTCAATGTTTGGTGAAAATGTATAGATTCAAGGGCTTGTTGTGCTCTTATTTAGACAGTTCCAATAGCATGCATTAAGTTTATAATAGAAAACAGATAGATCTGACGAAAACAGTACAATTTAGAAGCAGAACTCCTGAAAATTTCATGAAATCGAACTTTTAACTCGCTACAAAATTATTCAATGTTTGGTGAAAATGTATAGATTCAAGGGCTTGTTGTGCTCTTATTTTAAGACAGTTCCCATAGCATGCATTAAGTATATAATAGAAAACAGATAGATCTAACGAAAACAGTACAATTCAGACACAGAACTCCTGAAAATTACATGAAATTGGACTTTGAGCTCGCAACAAAATTATTCAATGTTTGGTGAAAATCTATAGAGTCAAGGGCCTGTAATGCTATTTCTAAAAGAGTTCCTATTGCATGCATTGAGATAGCGATTGAAAACAGTAAAATCTTGTGAAAACAGCACAATTCAGATGGGTCAGTATGGGACTTTGAATTCGCAACAAAATCTTTCATTCTTTGATGAAATTGTATAGATTCAAAGGCCTGTTATATTCTTTTAAATAGAGTTCTGATACCGTTCATTAATTATTTGATAGAAAACATGTATGTCCTTCAAAAAAAAAATTAAACTCAGATCTCCTGAACATTTCATAGAATCGGAATTTGAAATCGCAACAAAATCCTTCAATATTTGTTGAAAGTGTATAGATTCAAGGGTCTGTAATGCTCTTTTTAAAAGAGTTCGTATAGAGTGCATTAAGAAAGTATAAAATAGAAAACAGTTAAGTTTACGTTTAGCGGCGTTGATATCGGTTTCTGTGATATACTTAACAAAATCAATTCATAATACCATATTTTACCATTCTCAAACGGTGATATTGTTCGTTATAATAATAATATCATTAATTTTAATTATAATTATAGGTTTTATAATATATAATCATAATTTTATATGCATATACCTATTACTAAGAAAACCATAAAAACCACAAATTAAAAATCAGCGACATCTATTAGCGAAGACTCAGATTCAGATTCAATAACTTTATTAAGGCTTACAAATAAGCACTTAGACAAGTCAAATTTCATACAGATAATCATTATAAAAAAAGAAATAATACGTTATTGATTTCTCTTCACTTTAATTTTTTGTCCACTAGTGGAAGAAGTCAAAAAGAAACCACTAGTACATTCATATATAACTTATGTGTCTAATACAATGTTTGGTTTGCCTATCTAAATCTAAGTTTAAAGCTATGCCTTACAAGGAGAACGAACCATCTTAAGACCTAGAACTCCTGAAATTGTCATGACATCGGACTTAGAAAACTAACAATTGCTCGAATTGTTGGTTGAATTATGGAGAGAAAATAGAAGGATGACATTCAAAAGGATTTTCCTTTTGTATTTCTTTAACTAGCTATTATTAGCCGATTTAAGACTCACTTCATATATTTTCTATATTTTGTACATTTTTCCTGTAAAGGATTCTAAAAAAAAGCAACTCCCCCGTACCATCAGGGATTTATTGTCTTAAAACAATATAGTTTATTTCCATAAATTATAACTAGATGTCGCTAGTAAAAGTTGACGAAGGCTAGATCGCGCTGACGAGAACGCAGCGCTAGTTTACATAAGCGATGTTGATTTCAATGCTTTCATACTCTTGTTTTAATAACTAATTCATATTAAAGTGATTCGCACGAAACTATCGTTCTATTCGATAAATGTAATCCTTGTTGTTTGAAAATATTATGTAAAATTATATAAAATTGTTTGTTTGTTGCTAGTTTTATTTCATAAATAGAAAACCAAATGAGTTTTCAATTTGTTTTATGCTAAAGAATACATTTGTTTATTAATAGCATAGACAAACAGTTTGTCTATGTTAATAGTACATTATAATAATAATAGGTTACTGCTTCTTATTTTATTTTACGTTTTTATGTCTGAATATACTTTAATTTTGATAGTTTAGCGTCTTATCACTGATAAGTTGTTGTATATAAATCGTTTCTACTACTTTTTTTTTGTTGTGTTTCCAGTTTATTTAAAATCTATTTTGATTAGTTCGTTCGTTTGTTTAGTAACTTTTATAATCGTGTTCTGATTCATAATTATAGTGATTTGCACGAAATATCCATGCCTAACCTTCAATTCGATAAAAATAACTCCTTTTTGATTTGTTTGAAAATATTATAAGTTTAAATATATAAAGTTTTTTGTTTGTTGCTAGTTTTATTTCATAAATAGAAAACCAAATGAGTTTTCCATTTGTTTTATGCTAAAGAATACATTTGTTTATTAATAGTACATAATAATAATAGGTTATGCTTGTTATTTTTTTTACATTTTTGTGTCTGAATATACTTTAATTTTGTTAGTTTAACGTCTTATCTCTGATAAGTTGATGTATATAAATAGTTTTTACTTCTTTGTTTTGTTGTGTTTCCATTATATTTAAAATCTATATTGATTAGTTATTTCGAAAACTATTTTAAAATGTACGACAAAATTATTTTAGAAGGTCTTTTAAAAAATGATAGATACCGAACAATTGATGAAGCAGGTAATATTTTTCCACCATCTCATCAGGTTTTTACAACCATTTCACAAGAGATGGCTAATAAATCATCATCGATCACGCCCAAGCACATATATACAATAATTAATGAAAATAGACTAGGTTTTAAAGATTTGATTTTGAAAACATTTCATATCAAAAAGCAGGAGGTGGGTAATAATACAAACGATAACAATTATAGTGTCAAAAATTATGCAGATCAAACTGCAAACAGCAGTACTGAAATGACAGCCAGTTTTTCTTCGATTGATGTTAAATTAGTTATTTCATCAGATAAATGGCAAAATATGAAACCACAAGAAAAAGTTTACGGAACTCGTGTCTACTGGAAGTTGCGACAAGGCTGGACAGACGTGATAGCAGAAGCATTGTGGGTGCAACATCATCTAGATTGTGTAATATGCTTAAAAAATCACAATATTTACCCAAATACAGCGGCTAAATTCTTTTTGACCATTGAGGGAATTTGTCGCGAGTGCGACGCAAGAATAAAATGCACCGTTTTAAAAGAGCCAGCAAAAGATGTAGACGTGGTCTTGGATTGTTACGTTGAAGGCATAAAGCCGACTTCTCACTCGGGAACTAAAAGACGCCAATTAAGAGGGACTCGCCGTCGTGAAGTAGCAGATTTTTTGATAGACGCAGGAAAAGATGCAGTCTCTTGGCGACGAAAAGAGGCCGGCCGTATTAAAGAATTTGGTGGTAAAAATCCGCCTATTTTACCAACCAATGATGTGGTTCGTAAAGCAAAAGAACAAAGGCTTCTCAACAAATATGGTTTGCAGTTTGGGAACCCTGCTATGAATTTATTGAAAAGCGCTGAGCATGGCAAATTAGTTGGTTGTATCCAAACCGTCGGGCTTTATAAATTCAATTGTATATATTGGCTGCCCGAGCAACTACAAATATACATTTCTCGTATTCGAAAAGATCAAAATGCTGTATTAGCTATTGATGCTACCGGTGGAATTGCAAAACGAGATAAGTCAATGAAACCACACATTTTTCTCTACCAGTGTGTGCTCATGACACAAGAAGGCAGCGTACCAACTTTTCAAATGGTTTCTGCTGACCAAAGAGCACTAGTTGTGGCAAATTTTTTTTGTCATATTCTAGCTGCTAACGCTCCTATTCCTCCAATAGTCGTGACCGATTTTGGCTGGACACTGTTAATTGCCGTAGCACAAGTATTTGGCCGATGCGCAAGCCTAGCTGATTACTTGCAAAGATGCTATGACGCATTAGTGAACAGCCCAACATCTTTGCCATCGACGTTCATGCGTTTAGACGTATGTCATTTGATGGCAATGATATCACGTTGGCCTTGTTTGAAAGGAAAGGACAAATGTCTTGTTAGGAGGTTTTATAAACGATGCATAGGAAAAGCACACCAAATTTCCAACCTCGAAGACTTGTCTTTCTTCTTAGAATCAGTCCTCGTGGTTTCACTAAGTAAATGTATTGGAGCTGGACCTAGTGGTGAGCCACTTCCTTCTGTAGATCGCCTGCACTTCTTAAATAATCAAATCAAAGGGACAGATTTTAATGACAACATCGTTTTTGATGACGATGACGATACCGACATACAAATTGACGAGGATGTTCATAGCGGCAGACAATCTGATTTAAATATAGAGGAATCCAGCATGGAACACGAACAAGGCATGGGATGGAGGTCGTGGCGTGATTCTCTTTATGAAACAGCAGATAATATTGCTGGTAAGTCCGCAGAAGGCGACACGCTCAATGCCTGCTACAGCGTCGATTTCGGGCAGCGACTTAAAAAATACCTTCTGCCTTACGCACCTTTGTGGACTGGTATCATGGTGCCTGTTTTTGGTAGAGGCGGTGTGAGTGCCACCTCTGATGCGGTTGAGTCAGAGTTCGCTGATTTAAAATCACGTGATTTTAGGGGCGAATTACCAATGAGGATAGACCGCTTTGTTCTCGAGCATATGGAGAAACTGGACCAAAAAATAAGGGAACGATGCGATGCCACTGATGGCCCACATTCCTCAACCCAAGTCTCTCCCGAACAATCAGTACATCCATTTCAATCTGTACATCCATTTCAATCTGACTGTACTGAAAACGACTTGAATGTCCAGGAAGAATGGGGAGGGATATATAAGAACCGAGCAAAAAGGCCGCTAAGCACAGATACGAGTGACAATATAGAGCTTAAAGCAAAAAGAGCCATCACTTCCCTGGATCCCTGTCCTGAGTGGGATTTTATCAAAGATTCCTACTCAGGAAATGTTCCTATTCTTTTGAATGGGAATCTTGCAGGAACGGTACGTGATCATAAGCGGTTGATAAATATATATTCGACATGTGCTTTTGACTCAATTTTCCAGAGCATTTTATGTGGATTTCTTAGCCATAAAATTTACGCACAATATTTAAATCATTCAGAATGCTCCATCGTTAAAATGGTTAAAAATGTAGCCTCGAAAAAACTTATAAATAAAGAACATTATATGAAAAGAGCAGAGATACTATTGGCAACGCCCATTTTTGAAAAAACGAAAGCAACGTACCCAAATAACATACAAAGATTGGATGCAGAGTGCAACGCTGCTCATCTAGCACAATATATTCTGCAAGATGAGCCAAGCTACACATACAAAATAGAATGCTCATGTGGCTACACCAGTATAAAAAAACACACCTTTCTGTCTATCAATATAGATATAATGCTGAGTCAGGGATTTGAAATGATGCAGACTGCTATTGAAGATTGCTTAATACAAGCAAGAAGATGCTATAACTGCAAAAGCAGTATTGAATATTTACCCGTATATGGAGGGCATCTCCTCATTGACACATCAGTTATCACTGACCCAGGTTACCCCAAATATAATATGGCTCAGCTCACACTTGACTCGCTACAAAAAAATGTGAACGTGGGTCAAATAAATTTTAGAATTGCGGCTGTAATCAACTACAGTTTAGCGCAAAAACACTACGTTGCATATGCGTTAACAGGGGTGTATTGGTATAAATACGACGGCTTGGTAAAAAAACGCAGCGCAGCAAGTCCTAGGACAATCATAACCCCACATCTTATAATGTATGTAAGATGCCAATAAACATTTTTTCATGTCAAATTAATACTGACATAATAAATAAAAAATATAAAAGATAAACAAAACCCAAAAAAATACAAAAAAAAACCCAAAAAACCACAAAAAAACAAAAACAAAAATATACAAAAAATAGTAAAAAATTTAAAAACAACAAATAGCAAAATATTGAAATGAACTAAATTGTAAATAAAAACGAGGCCATATCTCAACACGTCCACGTCGTTGGCTTTGGGTAACGCAAAGATTGAGATTTATAAAGATCGTAGATTATTCAGTGGTTTCAGAAAATTAAGTTAGTATGTGTCTGAACTGTGCTGTAATCCTAAGATCTAACTGTTTTCTATCGTATAATCGATAATGAGCGTCAGAACTCAAAACAAATTCAAATAAATATTCAAATAAATTTTATTTTGTTAGAAAATACATAAAAATACATTATAAACCTTAAACTACTGAAAAAACTGAAAAAATCGGACACCACTCAGCATGTGCTATGTTAGAGCAGATCATGCCGTAGCGCTGGTTTTCCGTGGAGACCGTGCTGCACACCCATAAATATAAAACAAAAAGAAGAGTACATAAAAAATGTTGCAAACTGAGTATATCAGTAAACTACTATATAAAAAGAGTATTACAGTCATTTGATTCTATACAAATGCACTATGCAATAAAGGATTTGTTATGTATCTGAGTCCGAATTCATAGAATTTTTAAGTGGTTCAGTGTCTAAATAATTGTAATGTTTTTGTGAGATCTAATTGTTTTTTATCGAACATTTTATACATGCTATAAAACTTTTTTAAAAAGAACAACAGGCACATGAACATATAAATTCAACTTACATTTCAAGATTTTGGTTCGATTACAAAGTCCGATTTCATGAAATTTTCAGGAGTTCTGCGTCTGAATTGTAATGTTTTCGTTAGATCTATCTGTTTTCTATTATATACTCAATGCATGCTATGGGAACTGTCTTAACAAGAGCACAACAAGCTCTTGAATATATACATTTTCACCAAACATTGAATAATTTTGTTGCGAGCTCAAAGTCCAATTTCATGAAATTTTCAGGAGTTCTGCGTCTAAATTGTACTGTTTTTGTCAGATCTATCTGTTTTCTATTATATACTTAATGCATGCTATTGGAACTGTCTTAATAAGAGCACAACAAGCCCTTGAATCTATACATTTTCACCAAACATTGAATAAATTTGTAGCGAGTTAAACGTTCGATTTCATGAAATTTTCAGGAGTTCTGCATCTGAATTGTACTGTTTTCGTTAGATCTATCTGTTTTCTATTATATACTCAATGCATGCTATGGGAACTGTCTTAATAAGAGCACAACAAGCCCTTGAATCTATACATTTTCACCAAACATTGAATAATTTTGTAGCGGGTTAAAAGTTCGATTTCATGAAATTTTCAGGAGTTCTGCATCTGAATTGTACTGTTTTCGTTAGATCTATCTGTTTTCTATTATATACTCAATGCATGCTATGGGAACTGTCTTAATAAGAGCACAACAAGCCCTTGAATCTATACATTTTCACCAAACATTGAATAATTTTGTAGCGGGTTAAAAGTTCGATTTCATGAAATTTTCAGGAGTTCTGCGTCTGAATTGTGCTGTTTTCGTTAGATCTATCTGTTTTCTATTATATACTCAATGCATGCTATGGGAACTGTCTTAATAAGAGCACAACAAGCCCTTGAATCTATACATTTTCACCAAACATTGAATAATTTTGTAGCGAGTTAAAAGTTCGATTTCATGAAATTTTCAGAAGTTCTGCATCTGAATTGTACTTTTTTCGTTAGATCTATCTGTTTTCTATTATATACTCAATGCATGCTATGGGAACTGTCATAATAAGAGCATAACTAGCTCTTGAATATATACATTTTCACCAAACATTGAATAATTTTGTTGCGAGCTCAAAGTCCAATTTCATGAAATTTTCAGGAGTTCTGCGTCTAAATTGTACTGTTTTCGTCAGATCTATCTGTTTTCTATTATATACTTAATGCATGCTATTGGAACTGTCTAAATAAGAGCACAACAAGCCCTTGAATCTATACATTTTCACCAAACATTGAATAATTTTGTAGCGAATTAAAAGTTCGATTTCATGAAATTTTCAGGAGTTCTGCGTCTGAATTGTGCTGTTTTCGTTAGATCTATCTGTTTTCTATTATATACTCAATGCATGCTATGGGAACTGTCTTAACAAGAGCACAACAAGCTCTTGAATATATACATTTTCACCAAACATTGAATAATTTTGTTGCGAGCTCAAAGACCAATTTCATGAAATTTTCTGGAGTTCTGCGTCTTAATTGTACTGTTTTCGTCAGATCTATCTGTTTTCTATTATATTTTTAATGCATGCTATGGGAACTGTCATAATAAGAGCATAACTAGCTCTTGAATATATACATTTTCACCAAACATTGAATAATTTTGTTGCGAGCTCAAAGTCCAATTTCATGAAATTTTCAGGAGTTCTGCGTCTAAATTGTACTGTTTTCGTCAGATCTATCTGTTTTCTATTATATACTTAATGCATGCTATTGGAACTGTCTAAATAAGAGCACAACAAGCCCTTGAATCTATAAATTTTCACCAAACATTGAATAATTTTGTAGCGAATTAAAAGTTCGATTTCATGAAATTTTCAGGAGTTCTGCGTCTGAATTGTGCTGTTTTCGTTAGATCTATCTGTTTTCTATTATATACTTAATGCATGCTATTGGAACTGTCTAAATAAGAGCACAACAAGCCCTTGAATCTATACATTTTCACCAAACATTGAATAATTTTGTTGCGAGCTCAAAGTCCAATTTCATGAAATTTTCAGGAGTTCTGCGTCTTAATTGTACTGTTTTCGTCAGATCTATCTGTTTTCTATTATATACGTAATGCATGTTATGGGAACTGTCTTAACAAGAGCACAACAAGCCCTTGAATCTATACATTTTCACAAAACATTGAATAATTTTGTAGCGAGTTAAAAGATTATGGGCAATAACCCCCACATAATGATGCCATCTATGGCGCTCATTAGGGGAGGCCTATGTCCAGCAGTGGACTATTATAGGCTGGTGATGATGATGATGATGAGTTAAAAGTTCGATTTCATGAAATTTTCAGGAGTTCTGTGTCTGAATTGTACTGTTTTCGTTAGATCTATCTGTTTTCTATTATATACTCAATGCATGCTATGGGAACTGTCTTAATAAGAGCACAACAAGCCCTTGAATCTATACATTTTCACAAAACATTGAATAATTTTGTAGCGAGTTAAAAGTTCGATTTCATGAAATTTTCAGGAGTTCTGCGTCTGAATTGTACTGTTTTCGTTAGATCTATCTGTTTTCTATTATATACTCAATGCATGCTATGGGAACTGTCTTAATAAGAGCACAACAAGCCCTTGAATCTATACATTTTCACAAAACATTGAATAATTTTGTAGCGAGTTAAAAGATCGATTTCATGAAATTTTCAGGAGTTCTGTGTCTGAATTGTACTGTTTTCGTTAGATCTATCTGTTTTCTATTATATACTCAATGCATGCTATGGGAACTGTCTTAATAAGAGCACAACAAGCCCTTGAATCTATACATTTTCACCAAACATTGAATAATTTTGTAGCGATTTAAAAGTTCGATTTCATGAAATTTTCAGGAGTTCTGCGTCTGAATTGTGCTGTTTTCGTTAGATCTATCTGTTTTCTATTATATCGAGCCTGATACGGATATTTATCGTAACCGACATTGACATGATTTTACAGGAGGCGTTTTTTTTAATTTAAATTTTATGTGTAGCTTCTACATTATTGAGATGAAAAATTATTCTATGTTATCGACTATGCTCTATCTGTTCATTACGTAAATATTCTAAAAATCGCCTAAATAATAGGAGATGTGTCGCTTACGATACAAAATCAGTGCATGTTTATTGTTAATTTTTCATTTTGTTGCTTACGTTATAAGGTTTTCGTGTTAGAATTTATCAATAAATCACAAATGAAAGGACTGAAATAAATATATATAATATTGTTTAATCCGTAAAAAAGTTATGCTTACCTACATTAAAATTATATTAGGTCTTCACCTATGAAATTTCCGTTTTGTATGAAAAAATTTAAACAAATTTTTTTCATGATTGTATTTTTTATTTGTATTAATCGAAGTAATCTAATCACCCATGCAATCAATGCATCTTTGCCAACGCAGTGGCAGTTTATTGATGCCCTTAAAGAAATCAGCAGGACGGGAGGCAACAAATTCTTCAAAGGCATTTTGTACTGTCTCTCGGGTAGGTATTGAATTTTTTTCCCGCCAAGAAGTTATCCAAATTCTGGAAAAAGTAGTAGTCTGTAGGCGCAAGGTCTGGTGAGTAGGGCGGATGACGAAGAGCTTACAACCCCAGTTCTTGCAACTGCTGTGCAGTATGAGGTCGTGCGTTGTCGTGCAGGAGCAGCGGAGAGGAGCGATTGACCAATGCTGGTTGGAGATGTGCCAGCTTCTCCATCATTGTGTTCAGTTCTTCACAGTACACATCTGCAGTAATGCTCATCCCATTTGGTAAGAAGCTGTGATTAATAATACCGGCGCTAGACAACAAACAGTGACCATCACTTTTCTAGGGGTGAGTTTTCGTTTAGGGGATTGTTTAGGTGCTGAACCAGGATCCAACCAACTTGCTTGGCGCTAGCGGTTATCAAACAGAATCCATTTTTCATCGCAGGTAACAATGCAGTTCAAAATTCCTTCATTTGGTGTCTGTTGAGCAGTGCAAGGCACGTCTCGACGCGTACTTCGCGCTGGCGATCATGGAGTTCGTGGGGCACCCATTTGTCAAGCTTTTTTACCTTGCCAATTTGATGCAAATGGACCAATATTGTTTTGAATCTAACGTGAGCAGTATCTACGTGTAGCGCAGTCATATTAGAGCTAGATGCAGTATCCGTGTACAGATCAGAAGATGAAAAATTAAAACGTCTTGGTCGTTCTTTATTGGGATCGTCCATGATTCGTCAGAGTTAGATCCGCTAAAGTATTTGTCTGAATCGTCGACCGAACTACCTCTACATTATGTCGAATCTGAATCTGGGTACGAGACCAATTTGGGAAAGTCTTTGTTGGCTCCTTCTGCTTCCATGTTCGGTAACTCCAACCACCATAAAATAAAGCAGCTACAGCCTAGCTAGCAGCAGATTATAAAAACATCAAAAAAGATAATATTTCACAAATTTTTTTCCAATATCGAGCATCTGTAACTGATAAAAGATAGTTTATTAGTCACCTGGGGGCTAGGTGCTGATTTATGTGAATTGACCTATCATTATTAATTAAGTACACTTGATCCTTTGTATAGTATAGGTACTTTAATTTTTCACTGAGTAACTGATTTATTAGATAAGCAAATCTGTTGTTTATACAACAAAAGCCTATCTGGTACTGCCTATCTGGTAGTACATTTCACACATCATTATCTAGCCCCACAGTAAGCAGAGGTTGCCGTATGGGTACCATTATAGGTACATACTACATAAACACCTAGACCCGGAAGCAATTCATGCTGGCCATACAATCATTTCACCCACGCGGGAATCGAACCTGCAACCTTCTTTGTCAAAGGTGGACCTTCGCCCTTCATGCCACACCGGTCGTACTTAGTATCATAATTTAGGTAAGATCATATCTAGGTAGGAACTTTTAGTTAACAAACGTGGGAATAAAAATAAGAACCCCAGTTAAGCATTATTCAAACGTACGTTCAACAAACCAGTAGCAAAACGTGAGCAGATTCCATAGAGCAATTTTAATTCCCGAAAAATGCTCAAAGTCACCACCATAATCTAGCTGCATTTTATTTTTGTAACTACATATATCTTTTAACTATTTTCTATATTATTCTAAGTAAGTTTTTAAATTAATAGCATGAATAAGTAAGTGATCACGTAGGTACCTAAGTACTTTTAACAACTATCCATTATTAACTTTAGTTACCATAATCTCATAAATAACAATCAGCATAGCAAGATAAAACTGTTAGAATGAAATAAAAAACCTAGTAAAGGCCCAGTTACTTACATTTTTATCATAAGCTATCACTTTCTTAAAGTACTACCTACTTTAAGAAAGTGATAGCTTATGATAAAACTAATTTAAAGAAATAACGGTCAGTGCCGTCAATGCACTATTACAATTCTGACGTTCAAACCTCCGTTCAAACGTCATTATCTAACGGACATGCTATCTGCGTTTCGTTCCGGAAACATACAACTAAAAATCGTAAAATTCTAGTAGGCTAATTCAATAAAGTATCTCCATTTTCTAAACAACCAAGGATAAGAGAAACATAGAAACGCACATTCATAGAAAATTTAGCATCACAATTTTATCGTATCCGACAAAAGTCGCTTACGATACAACTGGTTACGATACTCTCTGTTGACAACATTTTCAAAAGTTTTACTTTTTGTCGCTTACGATAAAACAAACTTTTTGCTGTCATTTCTTTATTTATGCAGCTATCGACCTAGGTGTCTTTGCATTAGAATCTAAATTATTTTAACTTTATGTTAGGGTAAAAAAACGATTTCACGAATTTTGTCGCTTACGATAAATATCCGTATCAGGCTCGATATACTCAATGCATGCTATGGGAACTGTCTTAACAAGAGCACAACAAGCTCTTGAATATATAAATTTTCACCAAACATTGAATAATTTTGTTGCGAGCTCAAAGACCAATTTCATGAAATTTTCAGGAGTTCTGCGTCTTAATTGTACTGTTTTCGTCAGATCTATCTGTTTTCTATTATATTTTTAATGCATGCTATGGGAACTGTCTTAACAAGAGCACAACAAGCCCTTGAATCTATACATTTTCACAAAACATTGAATAATTTTGTAGCGAGTTAAAAGTTCGATTTCATGAAATTTTCAGGAATTCTGCGTCTGAATTGTACTGTTTTCGTTAGATCTATCTGTTTTCTAATATATACTCAATGCATGCTATGGGAACTGTCTTAATAAGAGCACAAGAAGCCCTTGAATCTATACATTTTCACCAAACATTGAATAAATTTGTAGCGAGTTAAACGTTCGATTTCATGAAATTTTCAGGAGTTCTGCATCTGAATTGTACTGTTTTCGTTAGATCTATCTGTTTTCTATTATATACTCAATGCATGCTATGGGAACTGTCTTAATAAGAGCACAACAAGCCCTTGAATCTATACATTTTCACCAAACATTGAATAATTTTGTAGCGGGTTAAAAGTTCGATTTCATGAAATTTTCAGGAGTTCTGCATCTGAATTGTACTGTTTTCGTTAGATCTATCTGTTTTTTATTATATACTCAATGCATGCTATGGGAACTGTCTTAATAAGAGCACAACAAGCCCTTGAATCTATACATTTTCACCAAACATTGAATAATTTTGTAGCGGGTTAAAAGTTCGATTTCATGAAATTTTCAGGAGTTCTGCGTCTGAATTGTGCTGTTTTCGTTAGATCTATCTGTTTTCTATTATATACTCAATGCATGCTATGGGAACTGTCTTAATAAGAGCACAACAAGCCCTTGAATCTATACATTTTCACCAAACATTGAATAATTTTGTAGCGAGTTAAAAGTTCGATTTCATGAAATTTTCAGAAGTTCTGCATCTGAATTGTACTTTTTTCGTTAGATCTATCTGTTTTCTATTATATACTCAATGCATGCTATGGGAACTGTCATAATAAGAGCATAACTAGCTCTTGAATATATACATTTTCACCAAACATTGAATAATTTTGTTGCGAGCTCAAAGTCCAATTTCATGAAATTTTCATGAGTTCTGCGTCTAAATTGTACTGTTTTCGTCAGATCTATCTGTTTTCTATTATATACTTAATGCATGCTATTGGAACTGTCTAAATAAGAGCACAACAAGCCCTTGAATCTATACATTTTCACCAAACATTGAATAATTTTGTAGCGAATTAAAAGTTCGATTTCATGAAATTTTCAGGAGTTCTGCGTCTGAATTGTGCTGTTTTCGTTAGATCTATCTGTTTTCTATTATATACTCAATGCATGCTATGGGAACTGTCTTAACAAGAGCACAACAAGCTCTTGAATATATACATTTTCACCAAACATTGAATAATTTTGTTGCGAGCTCAAAGACCAATTTCATGAAATTTTCAGGAGTTCTGCGTCTTAATTGTACTGTTTTCGTCAGATCTATCTGTTTTCTATTATATTTTTAATGCATGCTATGGGAACTGTCATAATAAGAGCATAACTAGCTCTTGAATATATACATTTTCACCAAACATTGAATAATTTTGTTGCGAGCTCAAAGTCCAATTTCATGAAATTTTCAGGAGTTCTGCGTCTAAATTGTACTGTTTTCGTCAGATCTATCTGTTTTCTATTATATACTTAATGCATGCTATTGGAACTGTCTAAATAAGAGCACAACAAGCCCTTGAATCTATACATTTTCACCAAACATTGAATAATTTTGTAGCGACTTAAAAGTTCGATTTCATGAAATTTTCAGGAGTTCTGCGTCTGAATTGTGCTGTTTTCGTTAGATCTATCTGTTTTCTATTATATACTCAATGCATGCTATGGGAACTGTCTTAACAAGAGCACAATAAGCCCTTGAATCTATACATTTTCACCAAACATTGAATAATTTTGTAGCGACTTAAAAGTTCGATTTCATGAAATTTTCAGGAGTTCTTTATCTGAATTGTGCTGTTTTCGTTAGATCTATCTGTTTTCTATTATATACTCAATGCATGCTATGGGAACTGTCTTAACAAGAGCACAACAAGCCCTTGAATCTATACATTTTCACAAAACATTGAATAATTTTGTAGCGAATTAAAAGTTCGATTTCATGAAATTTTCAGGAGTTCTGCGTCTAAATTGTACTGTTTTCGTCAGATCTATCTGTTTTCTATTATATACTTAATGCATGCTATTGGAACTGTCTAAATAAGAGCACAACAAGCTCTTGAATATATACATTTTCACCAAACATTGAATAATTTTGTTGCGAGCTCAAAGTCCAATTTCATGTAATTTTCAGGAGTTCTGTGTCTGAATTGTACTGTTTTCGTTAGATCTATCTGTTTTCTATTATATACTTAATGCATGCTATGGGAACTGTCTTAACAAGAGCACAATAAGCCCTTGAATCTATACATTTTCACCAAACATTGAATAATTTTGTAGCGAGTTAAAAGTTCGATTTCATGAAATTTTCAGAAGTTCTGCATCTGAATTGTACTTTTTTCGTTAGATCTATCTGTTTTCTATTATATACTCAATGCATGCTATGGGAACTGTCATAATAAGAGCATAACTAGCTCTTGAATATATACATTTTCACCAAACATTGAATAATTTTGTTGCGAGCTCAAAGTCCAATTTCATGAAATTTTCAGGAGTTCTGCGTCTAAATTGTACTGTTTTCGTCAGATCTATCTGTTTTCTATTATATACTTAATGCATGCTATTGAAACTGTCTAAATAAGAGCACAACAAGCCCTTGAATCTATACATTTTCACCAAACATTGAATAATTTTGTAGCGAATTAAAAGTTCGATTTCATGAAATTTTCAGGAGTTCTGCGTCTGAATTGTGCTGTTTTTGTTAGATCTATCTGTTTTCTATTATATTTTTAATGCATGCTATGGGAACTGTCTTAACAAGAGCACAACAAGCTCTTGAATATATACATTTTCACCAAACATTGAATAATTTTGTTGCGAGCTCAAAGACCAATTTCATGAAATTTTCAGGAGTTCTGCGTCTTAATTGTACCGTTTTCGTCAGATCTATCTGTTTTCTATTATATTTTTAATGCATGCTATGGGAACTGTCTTAACAAGAGCACAACAAGCCCTTGAATCTATACATTTTCACAAAACATTGAATAATTTTGTAGCGAGTTAAAAGTTCGATTTCATGAAATTTTCAGGAGTTTAGCGTCTGAATTGTACTGTTTTCGTTAGATCTATCTGTTTTCTAATATATACTCAATGCATGCTATGGGAACTGTCTTAATAAGAGCACAAGAAGCCCTTGAATCTATACATTTTCACCAAACATTGAATAATTTTGTAGCGAGTTAAAAGTTCGATTTCATGAAATTTTCAGAAGTTCTGCATCTGAATTGTACTTATTTCGTTAGATCTATCTGTTTTCTATTATATACTCAATGCATGCTATGGGAACTGTCATAATAAGAGCATAACTAGCTCTTGAATATATACATTTTCACCAAACATTGAATAATTTTGTTGCGAGCTCAAAGTCCAATTTCATGAAATTTTCAGGAGTTCTGCGTCTAAATTGTACTGTTTTCGTCAGATCTATCTGTTTTCTATTATATACTTAATGCATGCTATTGGAACTGTCTAAATAAGAGCACAACAAGCCCTTGAATCTATACATTTTCACCAAACATTGAATAATTTTGTAGCGACTTAAAAGTTCGATTTCATGAAATTTTCAGGAGTTCTGCGTCTGAATTGTGCTGTTTTCGTTAGATCTATCTGTTTTCTATTATATACTTAATGCATGCTATTGGAACTGTCTAAATAAGAGCACAACAAGCCCTTGAATCTATACATTTTCACCAAACATTGAATAATTTTGTTGCGAGCTCAAAGTCCAATTTCATGAAATTTTCAGGAGTTCTGCGTCTTAATTGTACTGTTTTCGTCAGATCTATCTGTTTTCTATTATATACGTAATGCATGCTATGGGAACTGTCTTAACAAGAGCACAACAAGCCCTTGAATCTATACATTTTCACAAAACATTGAATAATTTTGTAGCGAGTTAAAAGTTCGATTTCATGAAATTTTCAGGAGTTCTGTGTCTGAATTGTACTGTTTTCGTTAGATCTATCTGTTTTCTATTACACACTCAATGCATGCTTTGGGAACTGTCTTAATAAGAGCACAACAAGCCCTTGAATCTATACATTTTCACCAAACATTGAATAATTTTGTAGCGAGTTAAAAGGTCGATTTCATGAAATTTTCAGGAGGTCTGCGTCTGAATTGTAATGTTTTCGGTAGATCTATCTGTTTTCTATTATATACTTAATGCATGCTATGAGAACTGTCTTAATAAGAGCACAACAAGCTCTTGAATATATACATTTTCACCAAACATTGAATAATTTTGTTGCGAGCTCAAAGACCAATTTCATGAAATTTTCAGGAGTTCTGCGTCTTAATTGTACTGTTTTCGTCAGATCTATCTGTTTTCTATTATATACTCAATGCATGCTACGGGAACTGTCTTAATAAGAGCACAACAAGCCCTTGAATCTATACATTTTCACAAAACATTAAATAATTTTGTAGCGAGTTAAAAGTTCGATTTTATGAAATTTTCAGGAGTTCTGCTTCTGATTTGTACTGTTTTCGTTAGATCTATCTGTTTTCTATTATATACTCAATGCATGCTATGGGAACTGTCTTAACAAGAGCTCAACAAGCCCTTGAATCTATACATTTTCACAAAACATTGAATATTTTTGTAGCGAGTTAAAAGTTCGATTTCATGAAATTTTCAGGAGTTCTGTGTCTGAATTGTACTGTTTTCGTTAGATCTATCTGTTTTCTATTATATACTCAATGCATGCTATGGGAACTGTCTTAATAAGAGCACAACAAGCCCTTGAATCTATACATTTTCACAAAACATTGAATAATTTTGTAGCGAGTTAAAAGTTCGATTTCATGAAATTTTCAGGAGTTCTGCGTCTGATTTGTACTGTTTTCGTTAGATCTATCTGTTTTCTATTATATACTCAATGCATGCTATGGGAACTGTCTTAATAAGAGCACAACAAGCCCTTGAATCTATACATTTTCACAAAACATTGAATAATTTTGTAGCGAGTTAAAAGTTCGATTTCATGAAATTTTCAGGAGTTCTGTATCTGAATTGTACTGTTTTCGTTAAATCTATCTGTTTTCTATTATATACTCAATGCATGCTATGGGAACTGTCTTAATAAGAGCACAACAAGCTCTTGAATATATACATTTTCACCAAACATTGAATAATTTTGTTGCGAGCTCAAAGTCCAATTTCATGAAATTTTCAGGAGTTCTGCGTCTGAATTGTACTGTTTTCGTTAGATCTATCTGTTTTCTATTATATACTCAATGCATGCTATGGGAACTGTCTTAATAAGAGCACAACAAGCCCTTGAATCTATACATTTTCACAAAACATTAAATAATTTTGTAGCGAGTTAAAAGTTCGATTTTATGAAATTTTCAGGAGTTCTGCATCTGAATTGTGCTGTTTTCGTTAGATCTATCTGTTTTCTATTATATACTCAATGCATGCTATGGGAACTGTCTTAATAAGAGCACAACAAGCCCTTGAATCTATACATTTTCACCAAACATTGAATAATTTTGTAGCGAGTTAAAAGTTCGATTTCATGAAATTTTCAGGAGTTCTGCGTCTGAATTGTGCTGTTTTCGTTAGATCTATCTGTTTTCTATTATATACTCAATGCATGCTATGGGAACTGTCATAATAAGAGCATAACTAGCTCTTGAATATATACATTTTCACCAAACATTGAATAATTTTGTTGCGAGCTCAAAGTCCAATTTCATGAAATTTTCAGGAGTTCTGCGTCTAAATTGTACTGTTTTCGTCAGATCTATCTGTTTTCTATTATATACTTAATGCATGCTATTGGAACTGTCTAAATAAGAGCACAACAAGCCCTTGAATCTATACATTTTCACAAAACATTGAATATTTTTGTAGCGAGTTAAAAGTTCGATTTCATGAAATTTTCAGGAGTTCTGTGTCTGAATTGTACTGTTTTCGTTAGATCTATCTGTTTTCTATTATATACTCAATGCATGCTATGGGAACTGTCTTAATAAGAGCACAACAAGCCCTTGAATCTATACATTTTCACAAAACATTGAATAATTTTGTAGCGAGTTAAAAGTTCGATTTCATGAAATTTTCAGGAGTTCTGCGTCTGATTTGTACTGTTTTCGTTAGATCTATCTGTTTTCTATTATATACTCAATGCATGCTATGGGAACTGTCTTAATAAGAGCACAACAAGCCCTTGAATCTATACATTTTCACAAAACATTGAATAATTTTGTAGCGAGTTAAAAGTTCGATTTCATGAAATTTTCAGGAGTTCTGTATCTGAATTGTACTGTTTTCGTTAAATCTATCTGTTTTCTATTATATACTCAATGCATGCTATGGGAACTGTCTTAATAAGAGCACAACAAGCTCTTGAATATATACATTTTCACCAAACATTGAATAATTTTGTTGCGAGCTCAAAGTCCAATTTCATGAAATTTTCAGGAGTTCTGCGTCTGAATTGTACTGTTTTCGTTAGATCTATCTGTTTTCTATTATATACTCAATGCATGCTATGGGAACTGTCTTAATAAGAGCACAACAAGCCCTTGAATCTATACATTTTCACAAAACATTAAATAATTTTGTAGCGAGTTAAAAGTTCGATTTTATGAAATTTTCAGGAGTTCTGCATCTGAATTGTGCTGTTTTCGTTAGATCTATCTGTTTTCTATTATATACTCAATGCATGCTATGGGAACTGTCTTAATAAGAGCACAACAAGCCCTTGAATCTATACATTTTCACCAAACATTGAATAATTTTGTAGCGAGTTAAAAGTTCGATTTCATGAAATTTTCAGGAGTTCTGCGTCTGAATTGTGCTGTTTTCGTTAGATCTATCTGTTTTCTATTATATACTCAATGCATGCTATGGGAACTGTCATAATAAGAGCATAACTAGCTCTTGAATATATACATTTTCACCAAACATTGAATAATTTTGTTGCGAGCTCAAAGTCCAATTTCATGAAATTTTCAGGAGTTCTGCGTCTAAATTGTACTGTTTTCGTCAGATCTATCTGTTTTCTATTATATACTTAATGCATGCTATTGGAACTGTCTAAATAAGAGCACAACAAGCCCTTGAATCTATACATTTTCACCAAACATTGAATAATTTTGTAGCGAATTAAAAGTTCGATTTCATGAAATTTTCAGGAGTTCTGCGTCTGAATTGTGCTGTTTTCGTTAGATCTATCTGTTTTCTATTATATTCTCAATGCATGCTATGGGAACTGTCTTAACAAGAGCACAACAAGCTCTTGAATATATACATTTTCACCAAACATTGAATAATTTTGTTGCGAGCTCAAAGACCAATTTCATGAAATTTTCAGGAGTTCTGCGTCTTAATTGTACTGTTTTCGTCAGATCTATCTGTTTTCTATTATATTTTTAATGCATGCTATGGGAACTGTCTTAATAAGAGCACAAGAAGCCCTTGAATCTATACATTTTCACCAAACATTGAATAATTTTGTAGCGAGTTAAAAGTTCGATTTCATGAAATTTTCAGAAGTTCTGCATCTGAATTGTACTTTTTTCGTTAGATCTATCTGTTTTCTATTATATACTCAATGCATGCTATGGGAACTGTCATAATAAGAGCATAACTAGCTCTTGAATATATACATTTTCACCAAACATTGAATAATTTTGTTGCGAGCTCAAAGTCCAATTTCATGAAATTTTCAGGAGTTCTGCGTCTAAATTGTACTGTTTTCGTCAGATCTATCTGTTTTCTATTATATACTTAATGCATGCTATTGGAACTGTCTAAATAAGAGCACAACAAGCCCTTGAATCTATACATTTTCACCAAACATTGAATAATTTTGTAGCGACTTAAAAGTTCGATTTCATGAAATTTTCAGGAGTTCTGCGTCTGAATTGTGCTGTTTTCGTTAGATCTATCTGTTTTCTATTATATACTTAATGCATGCTATTGGAACTGTCTAAATAAGAGCACAACAAGCCCTTGAATCTATACATTTTCACCAAACATTGAATAATTTTGTTGCGAGCTCAAAGTCCAATTTCATGAAATTTTCAGGAGTTCTGCGTCTTAATTGTACTGTTTTCGTCAGATCTATCTGTTTTCTATTATATACGTAATGCATGCTATGGGAACTGTCTTAACAAGAGCACAACAAGCCCTTGAATCTATACATTTTCACAAAACATTGAATAATTTTGTAGCGAGTTAAAAGTTCGATTTCATGAAATTTTCAGGAGTTCTGTGTCTGAATTGTACTGTTTTCGTTAGATCTATCTGTTTTCTATTATACACTCAATGCATGCTTTGGGAACTGTCTTAATAAGAGCACAACAAGCCCTTGAATCTATACATTTTCACCAAACATTGAATAATTTTGTAGCGAGTTAAAAGGTCGATTTCATGAAATTTTCAGGAGGTCTGCGTCTGAATTGTAATGTTTTCGGTAGATCTATCTGTTTTCTATTATATACTTAATGCATGCTATGAGAACTGTCTTAATAAGAGCACAACAAGCTCTTGAATATATACATTTTCACCAAACATTGAATAATTTTGTTGCGAGCTCAAAGACCAATTTCATGAAATTTTCAGGAGTTCTGCGTCTTAATTGTACTGTTTTCGTCAGATCTATCTGTTTTCTATTATATACTCAATGCATGCTATGGGAACTGTCTTAATAAGAGCACAACAAGCCCTTGAATCTATACATTTTCACAAAACATTAAATAATTTTGTAGCGAGTTAAAAGTTCGATTTTATGAAATTTTCAGGAGTTCTGCGTCTGATTTGTACTGTTTTCGTTAGATCTATCTGTTTTCTATTATATACTCAATGCATGCTATGGGAACTGTCTTAACAAGAGCTCAACAAGCCCTTGAATCTATACATTTTCACAAAACATTGAATAATTTTGTAGCGAGTTAAAAGTTCGATTTCATGAAATTTTCAGGAGTTCTGTGTCTGAATTGTACTGTTTTCGTTAGATCTATCTGTTTTGTATTATATACTCAATGCATGCTATGGGAACTGTCTTAATAAGAGCACAACAAGCCCTTGAATCTATACATTTTCACAAAACATTGAATAATTTTGTAGCGAGTTAAAAGTTCGATTTCATGAAATTTTCAGGAGTTCTGCGTCTGATTTGTACTGTTTTCGTTAGATCTATCTGTTTTCTATTATATACTCAATGCATGCTATGGGAACTGTCTTAATAAGAGCACAACAAGCCCTTGAATCTATACATTTTCACAAAACATTGAATAATTTTGTAGCGAGTTAAAAGTTCGATTTCATGAAATTTTCAGGAGTTCTGTGTCTGAATTGTACTGTTTTCGTTAGATCTATCTGTTTTCTATTATATACTCAATGCATGCTATGGGAACTGTCTTAATAAGAGCACAACAAGCTCTTGAATATATACATTTTCACCAAACATTGAATAATTTTGTTGCGAGCTCAAAGTCCAATTTCATGAAATTTTCAGGAGTTCTGCGTCTGAATTGTACTGTTTTCGTTAGATCTATCTGTTTTCTATTATATACTCAATGCATGCTATGGGAACTGTCTTAATAAGAGCACAACAAGCCCTTGAATCTATACATTTTCACAAAACATTGAATAATTTTGTAGCGGGTTAAAAGTTCGATTTCATGAAATTTTCAGGAGTTCTGCGTCTGATTTGTACTGTTTTCGTTAGATCTATCTGTTTTCTATTATATACTCAATGCATGCTATGGGAACTGACTTAATAAGAGCACAACAAGCCCTTGAATCTATACATTTTTACCAAACATTAAATAATTTTGTAGCGAGTTAAAAGTTCGATTTCATGAAAATTTCAGGAGTTCTGTGTTTGAATTGTATTTTTTTTTGTCAGATCTAACTGTTTTTTATTGTATTCTCCATGCATGCTATCAGAACTCCTCTCAAAGGAGCATTACAGCCCATTGAATCAATACATTTTCACCAATTATTTAAGGATTTTGTTACGATTTCATGAAATTTTCAGGAGTTTTGTCATTTAAATATTTTTAATTCATAACTGTAGTTTTATATTCGCTTATTGCTCGTGGCAATGTATTCGTACTATGGTTTGAGCAGGTCTAAGGAACTTCGTGTCACGACTAACCCTAATAGAAAGTTACTTGATGAAATCTGTAAATTGACATTAGTCTTGTAAAAACCCCGGAACTATTTCTGAAAACTATCAGGAACTGTTTTTAGTATCGAAAAGCTTATTCATACCAATTTTTGTGTGGATTCCTGAAAAATGCTCTGCTACGCGAAGTTAGCAGAGCATAATTTCATTTAACTTTTTTCAGGTAAAAACGCCAGAACTATTCCTGAAAACTATCAGGAACTATAGAACTCACCTGCATGCGAACAGAACTCTAATTTATTTATGCTCTGCCAGAAGATGCTCTGCTAACTTCACCGACATCTCCCCACCTTAGTAAGTGTAGTATAGGGGCACTGCTTTGTAAACAGTACCTACCTTCTGCATAGTAATAATAATACTTAATATCAATTCAACAAATCTTGTGTATTTGTCTTGTAATAAACACAATAATTTCATTTTTGTACCGAAGTCTGCTATTGTGGATCAATAATTTGAATAGACAACAGCAACTATTTATATTTGGATCTAGAACTCAAGTAGTTTTAGGTAAACAAAGCGGTTACAAAACTAAAGGTATAGGTACATTACATTGGAAGAAATTATTTTACGAAACACGTATCATCAAAGAATCGCAGAATCCTCACCTTTTTGGTTTTGATTGCTTTCGAGCAAAATAAAATTTGTCTCTCGTCAAGTTTCCATTTCGAATGTGCAGCTTTCGCTGCGCGTGTATAATTATACGTTATTCGGTGTTTTATTTTGGTATTTTTATTACCTTCCTGTTGTCGGTTAGGTATTTTACCTACTGTGCTGTATTTTATCAGTTTCTTCATACGGGAAAATATTTGTTAATTTCGTTGTTTACAAAAAATATTTTAGATTATAGATCCGATTAATAGTATCTATTGTTAGCAATATAATATAATACTACTGAGAGTCTTAAACCATCAGATTTATGATTACACGACTGCATAATTCACAATGACAACGAAACATTATTTTAAAATCGAATAGTAATGAAATGAAGAAGCAAAATTGCAACCTTGCTAAGCATTGTTTCCTAGCTTAGGTAAATTTTCAAAAGCTGGTGCGATTGTTTTTTTTTTTTTCGTATACTGTGATCGGCGCTGACGCGCGTCGCTTGTCACATGGCCTCCCGTAGGTGTCGCGATTTCCGTATGGTTACGATTCTCTTATGTTTTCCTATGGTTGCGAAAAACAAAAGAGAATCATCCCAGCTTATTGTTATGTTTTTATATTAAAAATGTTTATCTTATAACAGTTATAGCAGTCGAGGTTATTAACCTTTTCATTCATTTATAGAGAAAGACAATGCTTTGGTCGGTCAAAGTCATGGCCACGGCATATCAATGATTTGTTCTGTTTGTGAAGTATCTTACGCAACATTGACAACGGGCCAATTTTTTCACCTGCTGCAGACAATACAGATACAAATAAGTACATAGTAAATATACAGAGTGATAGTGTAAACAACGCTGTCACGTTTAACCTTAAAATCAAAATTATTAGTTATTATTAAAAATAATGGTCAGTTTGTTTCCGATGCAATTTCATTTTAATAATACTAAAAATTAAAGAATATAAACTAATTTAAATTAAATTAAACTGAAACTGTGTCGGCGGCCTTAAAGCTAGGAACGATCTCTTCCAGACTTACAACAAACCTCATTGAAGTTAATATAATTCCGTTAAAACCTTTTCACGACGACTTTTTAATACGTTTTTTGTATGATATGTTAATAAGTAGGTATCTTCCATCTACATAGAACCATGGCCCAAGCTCTGCTAAGCAGATCGTACAAACATTTGACCCGAGGTGGGAATCGAACCCGCAACCTCCTGCGTCGCAGGCGGACCGAATGCTGTGTGGATTGTCTAGCATTATTTATTTACCGTCTATTCTTACGAGGCTTCGTCTGTGTACAGTGTATATTCAAGACCCGCTTAAAGCACTAGTATACAAAGAAAGTCTTGCTAGAAATTAGTATATCTCTTGGCGACATACGAAGTTCAATATTTTCATGTGACCTTTTCGAGTAGGCGCCAGACAAGAAGCTCGAGGGGCCGGTACTAATGAGGCCAGTAGAGGCTAGACCTTTGCGCGACCTAAATAATCCCTATAGGTGTGTATGACATCCTTTTATTATATACTCGACGAACTCTGTGGCGCGGTGGGCGAAGGTCCGCCTGCGACGCAGGAGGTGGCGGGTTCGATTCCCGCCTCGGGTCCATAAACTTGGATGTGAATATTATTTTTATAGACAGAAATCAGTAAAGTCATATTCACCTAGGGAAATAAAATAGTATGATTTGTTGGGATTTTATACTCTCATTGAGTCATAATGAGCAACTCGTTTCTTTTTTATGAGGTTCCCTCTTACATAAAAATGGAGTAGAATAGAAAATCTTTATTTGTGTCACAAAATTTTACATGAGATACTATTTTTATACCTAAATTTGTCGATCAAAGTAATACACAAAGGGCTTCGCTTAATACTATGGCACAAGTGCAATATAATAGCAGCGTTTGTTTTTCATCGTTGCAAGGGTGTTAATGCAGCGTTTTACGTTTTGCATTTTGATTGGTGCTGCGTCCTCGCGGCACCAATCAAAAGGATGCAGCGTTTTACGTTTTGCATTTTGATTGGTGTTGCGTACTCGCGGCACCAATCAAAAGGCAAAACGTGTTACTCGATTGAAAAGAAAACTCCAACCTCTGTGACCGGAGCTGTTGTTTTTGTTTGGTTTGAATAGGCTCCGAAACTACTGGACCGATTTGAAAATGCTTTTACCATAAGTATCCTACATTATCCCTGATGAACATAGGCTATAGAATATTTTTGAAGAAGTTAGGGATCTATATGAAAACTTCAAAATGTAACGAAACGTGTAATAAATAAAGGTTTATAATTTATTTTTTCGAAATCCTTGCGAAGCAGTGGCCGACTGCTTATTATAGATAGAAAAAATTGCGTGTTATTTCACTGCCTATTATTGTTTGGCTCAAATGATCCTTCAAGATTAGTCTGATCTGATCGATCCCCCTGAATAGGTACATTATATTGATGATGCTTTGAAAAACTGAACATCGTTTCTTCTCGTTCATTCTAACATTTTAAGACATTGTTAACGTTTTTGCAGTGAAGAATTTTATGCTTGCGTGCCTGTAAAATGTACACCCTAATTATAATTACCGAGAAATCACACCTATTGGTTTGTGAGCACATGATTGGAGAGTCGCTCTGTACCTTACGCAGCTGCGTTGTCATGACATTTTCTTGGCATGCAGCTGAATTTTATTTTATATGCCAATATTATTAATTCTAGGCCCTTTTGGGGCAAGCATTTGTTGATTATTATGCGTCTATATAGGAACTGTTTAGTTAGTGTCTTTTCTGTTTTTTCTCTTCCGTTTACGTACAAGACGTATTGTACTTTTTTTCTTTTGATTTAAATATAAGATTATATTGTAATTTTTGATTTATTTTGCCCAAAAAAGTGTTCATTCATTCAATCCATAATGGTCAAATACATTTGTCACCTTTGCTTATGGTGCTTCATTATCTTTCAAAAACTTTGCTTGTGTCATATAATCAAAATTAAATAACATGTTTATTAGCATTAATACGACATATGGATGTATCGAGTTGTACATAACTACGGTCGAATAAATTTAATGAATTTTAATTTTCCTTCTTAATTTGTATCTTACGCGTGACTTACCTAAACTCATACAGCTCTAGATAGTGCGTAACGCAACTTATATATAACGTGAACTTTGCCATCTTTTACTACCGTACAGTCTACCATAAAGTTCGTATTTCCATCGTCTCTATAACAATTACGTAAAGATCAGTTTCTATTGACGTTGCGTTGGCCACTGTACGCACTTGCTCCAATCGACGTAAAATTTGCGATTGTCACCGGCTTGTTTTGGCTACGGTCGGTCCATTGTGTGGTCACTAGTATCGTTTTCGTCGGCGAGTTGTCACCTTGCCTTCATTCGAAGTGGTGCAAATTGAGACTATAAGCCGGAGCTTTAGAGCTGGTTTTTAGTTTTTCAGGATACTTTCTTGTGAATGTGAAGTGTTTTTCAGTTTACCAATTCTTTTTCTGGGTAATAAGGATGATGGCAGCGATCGTCACGAGGAAGGTGAATGTTTAGTATTTATTTAGACAAATTGAAATACATTTACAATAATAGATCCTTGCATTTCTTGCATTATCAATATAAAAGCAATAGTAGATATACTATGGGCCTGCTTGTTTTTGTTACCTTTTCATAACTGCGTGGTAGAAACAGCGTCTTCTCGGCATTTTATGAAATTTAGAAAGAAGAAAGATATAACCTCACTAAGAAAATGCTACTTTTTATTTAGGTACGCCGCCTGGTCATAAACTAGTTTCACGTTTAAATTAATACAGAGTTTACTCTGGTATTCAAAAGAATCACACACCATAAATAAGTAAAACCAAACGATAATAGGTTTACCATGACGAATAAATTTCACGTTGACGACGTAAGATATTTATGCCTATTAGACAAGCACTGATATACGTCTAATTTACATTCCTTCGACAATTTCGACGGACTCACTGAAGGACTAAGTAAGGTAAATCTTAACGTTAAATTCGTAGACAAAAATGGATGTTCGCTGAGGCGCGCGTGGACTGTTTCTACAGCACCATGCGGAAGCGGGGAACATCTCTGGTGCGCAGGGTCCGAGCCAGCTCCAACACCATCCTGAGCGTGTTCGCCAATAGGTTTGACTGCATTTATATGTACCACTCCTCGAGGAGGCACGCTTTAACCAATCATAATAATCTAAAGTATGACATTACCAAATAATTATTGTAATTTTCTTTGTTTTAATTATATTGATGTCTTGAGCTTATGTACCAATTATTTGTTAATTAATTATTCACTTTATTTTATGTATTAATGATTATGTACCAATTTTATGGACCTAAAAGTCTGAAATAAAGAAATTTTGAATTTGAATTTTGAAAAAACTAATCACTTGTTCTTCTAGCCGATCTTGATATTCACCTGATATGAGGGGTATTATAATAACCCTTGCTTATAAGGTCTGAACGCTAAACACAGGGCAGACTCGAAAACATTGCGGTTTAAGATACATTGGCTATGTACCCGTGAACCTGATAATCAGGTGTTAACAAGGACATTTGTACTTAAATATCTTTGGGTGGTAATTATAGTGCATAGTTCTTAAAGAATGTTAGCGATAATGATAAGGCAGGCTAGGGTCTCATACTCCTCGTCTGTAAAATACCCTTCATACCGTAATGTTTAAAAAACACCTTTAAAAATTAAGCTAATAGATGTGTTCATAGGAAATAATCACAATAATTTAGTTCATTAAAAATTTGAAATCTTTAAGCTTTTGCCAATTCTATCTCGTTTATTATGTTGGTATTACTTTTTGTAGCTACTTAGATATACGCGACGCCCCGGCCCATTTTAGAACCTCCATCTTTTTGATCTTATACGTTGAATAAATATTATAAAATGTTTATTTAGGAGTTTGTGATATCTATCGTTAGCTTTTTATACATAATGTCTCTGTAAGAGTTTTGTATACCTAAGCATTCATGCCAAAATAAAATATAGTGGACAAAAAGGGCAACTCCATTTCTTTGTTCAACGTAATCATGAGATAAAATAGCGCTGTTTGGGTCGAGGTAGGACCTTAAGCAAAAATAATATTCTTGGCAACAGGAAAAGACATGGTGTTAGTAGTACTTACCGAGACGAGTCCTTTCACAAAGAGCCCTTACTGCATTTTGCTGAAAAATACCTTCTTTCCCAGAGTAATATTATTAACACTTGATTATTTACACATTGATTATGACGCACGTAGGATCCCTTCGCATCCTTCTATTACATCACATTATTTATAGTACCTATTGAGGAAGGTTTGCGGTCGATAAGTGATTCATAGGGAACAAAACGGCAGTTTATTATTCACTTTGACTCGTGATTGTTGTCTCCTAGTGAAACGACTGGAACCAGGGTGGAATAAGTGGAGTGTTTATACCAAATAAAATGAAGTACGGAATTTATTCCCAGATATTGCAAAAGGTGAGGTTTAGCTCCATAAAATTTAAATTTCTCTGAAAAAATATCGTGACATAAGGTACGATAGCGTCAAAAGTTTTTACCTCTGTACTTATTGAACGGTCTTTACGATAGCATCAAATGTTTTAAATCTTCGTACTTTGATTTTTGTTTTCGTGTGGAAAATTTATAGTTAGAAAATTATAACATATTATATTTTTGCATATTATATAACATCAAACACAAGATAAAATAACAAGAACTATTATCTAAATTCATGAATGTTACATGCTGAGCGTTGCATAAAAAGAAAAATAAATAAATTTCATTGTCAATGGCAAAAGAAGAATAACATAAGAAAACAGTTAAAAACTTTTAAAAAGTTTTTTGACACACAAAAAGAAACTAAATGATAAGGCACATTGCACACACATAAAAATAAAATAACTTATGTGTTGTATAGAAATGTCCGAGAAATATTTGTCATATAACTTAAACCCTGGTATGTGAATAAGTAATATTTGATTTCTGCTGTTGAAAATAATGTAGATAATAGCACGTACCTACTATAACACCAGTATCTATTCACTTTCTCTACGTAGACTTACCATGAGAGAGTTTACAACTGCAAACACAGATGCATAGAAAACCATGTTGATTTGCGTGATTTTACATGTAAACATAACAAGACATGATTATCTTATTGTAAGTGGTTTAGGATCTGTACTAACACTACCATCTCATTGATGTGCGTAGCTACGGGTATACAGGGCGGCTGAGATTGGATTGTGTGACCAAATCCGAAACTATATCAAATAGGGGGTATACAGGGTGGCTGAAATTGGATTGTACCTATGACCAAATCCGAAACTATACCAAATAGGGGGAAGTTTTTGTAGTCTCATTGTAAATATTCAATTATAAAAGAACATCTGAGGTGCTTGCTTTTGACTAACAGCCAGGATACAAAGCCTGTCTTTTAATAGGGTTTATCCTCCATAAAAACTTCTACTTAGTATGAATATTGTAAACACAAAAAGGAGTTTTGAGGGTTTAGGAAATCAAATAATATACAAAAAAAATAATCTATTTCGGCGGGATCGAATCCGCGGCCGCTTCATACGGGGGTGTGTTGTATAAACTGAATAGCATCATTAGGAATTCAAGACGGTGCGGTGTGAAAACGGATTTTTCACCTGCCACATGATTGTGTGACTTATGCGCTACCACTCTGTCAGTAGGTCTTGACTTTGACTTCTATTATATTCTATCAATACCTCCATTTTTGGAGATACGCCTATGACGGCCTATGTGGCACGCGGGCAAAGGTTGCGTGTTCAATTCCCGCCTTCCCGGACGACTGTACCATTAAAAAAAAAATTATTTATTGCCTTAACCACAAAACTGTATAAGGTACATACTTAATTAGTTAATATTAACTTAAAAGAAAATTTCAAATCATAAGACCTATGTATTTTTTTTTATTTGCTCAGAGTATTCTAGTCGTTTTCTATGTATAGTAAAATATACCTATTTATGTTGAAATATATTGAATTATGTATGACGACCAATGTGGCGCGGTGAGCGAAGGTCCGCCTGCGACGCAGGAGGTTGCTGGTTCGATTCCCGCCTCGGGACAAATATTTGTACGATCTGCAGATATTTGTTCAGGGCTTCTGGTCGTTTTCTAAGTTTAATAAAAAATCTATTTAATAATATTGTATTACGTAAATCAGTCATCTAGTACCCATAACACAAGCTCTGCTTAGCTTGGGGCTAGATGATGCTGTGTGGATTGTCCAGCATTATTTATTATTATTTATTTATATCAGTCATCTACCCGTAACGCAAGCTCTGCTCAGCTTAGGCTAGTGTGGATTGTCAAGAATTATTATTTATTATATTAAACTGTTATTTCATTATTTTCAGGACTCATGTCGTCTGGTCGGCGGTTCCAAATTCTATGAGATGATAGACGTTGTCGATGGTATATCGTCAGCGCACGTCTCTACGCCGTCACCTACTGAGAAACACGACTATATGAAGCCTATTGACAGTGAAGATGAAGGTACTCATAGCTTTTCTAATCAACTTTTAATTTTAAAAGATTTTCATTAAATAATAGTTATAAATAGTGCGAGTATGACGACCCAAAAACAATACAACATAACATAATTTTATTAGCTAACAGCGCTCCGGTTTCGCACGGGTCCAATGCTAATACAAAAACTGTCTTCTTGAATCACTCTATCTATTGAAAAAACCGCATCAAATCCGTTACGTAGTTTTAAAGATCTAAGCATACATAGAGACAAACAGACATACAGCGGGAAGCGACTTTGTTTTATGCTATGTAGTGATTGGCTTCTTAAAACTTTTTAGGAATTACCTGGTAATTTAGCTATCGTATTTAATTTTATACAAATTATATATACAACTTAAATACCAAGACTCATTGTTTGAACGCTGCCCCCTAACACGGGGATTGTTGTCTTGGGTCAAAAAATTACTTCGCTTCGTCGTCGAATTAATAGAAAATCATTTCATCTACGATATTGTTCGCAATCACATTCGCAATGTATGGCAATGCGATGTCGTTATTGTCTCTTCTACGCTTGATAACAATCGTCGTGCTACAGGAGCGAGGTTATTTGTCAGGGTGCTGTTGCTGATGTAGTCATTATGTTTCTATCAGAGTGACGCACTTACGAGGCGTGGAACCAAATTGATTTGATTGCCTCTCGAAGAAATAGTTTCTCTAAAGTTTGAAATTGAATCGCAGAATGTCTTTAAATGTCAAAGTTTATGGAATGAACGAACGCCAGAGTTGTAGACATGTCTTGGATAGGTATAACTTACGTTAATGTTTTGAGTCTCTGTACTATAATTTAGGTTTATTCTTGGGGTCTTTGTGGTATACATAAATCATAAGAATTATACAAGCGATTCTTTGTACAATACATTTTCAAGAACCCTATCGCCAAGGGGATTCCTTATCTTACGCCTTTAAGGTTAATTTATTGTGTAAAATACAGTAATTTATTGTTGCCTTCGACCCATAAAATGTAAGAATAGAATGCATTCATGTTCTTTTACGAACATTTCTAAGAAACGGTTATAGCAACATTGTATTTTGTGCTATAAAGTAGGCATTTTAATGGCTCTAGACATGCCTACATTTCGTATATAAACGTAGTAACTAAACCGATAAAAAACCAACAATATTATTAGAGACAACTTGAGTGATTTTAAGTATAATCATTGTGGTTAACTGTCTTCCTATTGGCAATACAAAAGTGGGCATGTGACCTACAGGCCATATTAAAGATATTTTTATCATACATAGAAAATGACCGGGAGACCCTGAAAAAATATAATATCAAAAATGACCAATGATAACTTGTCATTGACAACAGAATCACAAACAAAACAGTATAATACAATCAAGAACCACGAGTAATTTCAAATCTGACAAAAAGGAATAGACTTATTCAAAATACTGTGGAGCGAAAGAGAGCAGTATACTTAAATCACTCAGAATTGCTACTACTTTACTAAGCCCGATTTAAAGTTATGCCCCAGACGAGGATCTGGACGCAACACATACCAACGCGAGGTTTAAAGTGCTGTTCGTAATTTTTGTTACAGGGATGTCCTAGTCCTGTTATAATGCTAAATTATTAGTCAAAATAGATACCTTAATTTACCACGCTATATTTAATGTAAATAATGATACTCAACAGTTTCAGATGTGGACCAAGAATGCACAGTGTTCAGCGGCGTTAGTTATCTCGGGGCCCAGAACATCTCCGACCCAAAATCAGAGAGTGACATCCAGAGAATCATGAAGGAACTCAGCTCTATGCCAGAGAACCGAGATGGCATAGCCGTGTCGATATCTATACCGGTCTGCTCACAGGGACTCGTTGTGTAAGTATCAATGTTAATCCAAGATATACAGATAATCATGAAAGAACTCAGCTCTATGCCGGAGAACCGAGATGGCATAGCCGTGTCGATATCTATACCGGTCTGCTCACAGGGACTCGTTGTGTAAGTATCACGGTAAATCCCAGAGTGACATAGATAATCATGAAAAACTCAGCTCTATGCCGGAGAACCGTGATGGCATAGCTGTGTCGATATTTATACCGGTCTGCTCACAGGGATTCGTTGTGTAAGTATCAATGTTAACCCGAGAGCGACGCACAGAGAATCATGATAGAACTCAGCTCTATGCCGGAGAATCGAGATGGCATAGCCGTGTCGATATCTATACCGGTCTGCTCACAGGGACTCGTTGTGTAAGTATCAATGTTAATCCGAGAGTGACGCACAGAGAATCATGAATGATAGAACTCAGCTCTAGAGAACAGAGCTCGAGATCTTGGTGTGCAATAAAAAGTATTTTACTTTTATTGTATTGAATGAAAAAAACACCAAACACGCTTCTAATAAAAATCTAATACACCATAAACTGAGCTCGCCTCTGATGTACACGGGCAAACAGATGCTAACTAGAGCAAGTTTGGCAATAACTAACTTAAAATGCTGGGGATCCCCCATTATATTAAATACATAAATAGAAAAAAGTAGTATAACTTAAAGAAATGGCGGCCTTATCGCATAAAACGATTGGGATTGGTTTCTTGTTGATTTCGACTCTTACAATTATTTCCTTATCGTTGTATGTGTAGCTGAAAAAGCACAACGCTTACATACTTTCTTCCTACAGGCTCTATCAAGCAGACTCGAACAGCGTAATGACACGCTACACCGTGAACCGGATATCGTTCTACGCTCGAGGCGCCGCCGGCTCTCCCGTGGCTTCGTGCTTCGCGTTCACTTGGTCCCACGGAGAGACCAAGGAGTCTGCGGTGTATAGGTGCCATGTGTTCCGCTGTCATATCGCCGAGGCTGTCAACCAGGTGTCAAGTAAGTTTAAACCTTATGTTTTATGAATATAAGTGATTCTTGTACCAAGCAAGCAGTCCTTTCGTAGCCTCGTACTTCGCTTTCACATGGTCCCCCGGAGAGACCAAGGAGTCTGCGGTGTATAGGTGCCATGTGTTCCGCTGTCATATCGCCGAGGCTGTCAACCAGGTGTCAAGTGAGTTTAGACCTTATGTTTCATGAATAGATGTGATTGTTGTACCAAGCAGACGGCCCTTTTGAGGCCTCGTACTTCGCTTTCACGTGGTCCCACGGAAAGACCAAGGAGTCTGCGGTGTATTAGGTGGCATATGTTTCGCTGTCATATCGCTGACGCTGTCAACCAGGTGTCAAGTGAGTTTAAACCTTATGTTTCATGAATACGATTTTTGTACCAAGCAAGCGGTCCTTTCGTGGCCTCGTAATTCGCATTCACCTGCTCCTAAAGAGACTATTAGACTGCGGTGTATAGGTGCCATGTGTTCCGCTCTCATATCGCCGAGGCAGTCAACCAGGTGTCAAGTGAGTTTAGATCTTGTTTTATGAATAGGTGTGATTTTACCAAGCAGAGGATTCTCCCGTGGCCTCCGTTAATGGATAGGGAACCAAGTGTTCCTTCAATGTGTTTATTCAGCGCCTATTTTAATTCCACAGCAATTCGGAAAGCAACTATCAGATTAGCCTAACAGTCATGTCATAGCAAACAAGTCATCAAGGGAGTTTTATAAGTCAGTCATTACAAACTCATTAGAGCCAAGTCTATGTCCTTGATTATGAATTCAACGCTCGTACGTAACGATATGTACCTATTGTAACGCCATGTTTATTTATTGAAATAAGACAATACGCAGATCTACAGACAGCTTCATCGATAGGGAATCCCTTGTTTTAGCAAATTTACCATAACACCATTCTTAAAATACACACGAAATAGTATGAATACTAACTAATAAACAAAAGTAGGTAACATGACGACAAAACAAAATGAAACTTACGTGTTACCTATAGACCTATATACATAATGTATACTGAAATGATACCTATGGACCTATACATAAGGTATACTGAAATGTTACCTATGGACCTATATACATAATGTATACTGAAATGATTGTACTCCCCGTAGCAGAATACAGCTATCTAAAATTAGTCCTATGAACTGACGGTATTACATAATCATTCACAAACAATAAATGTATGGCTAAATCGACGGAGAACTCTGTACATTCAATTACTATGGTCATGACCTAATTTTTGTCGCGTACAAATCACAGTTCAACTAAACAAACCATCAGCAATGATTTGAGACTTCGACGTATCACCGCTTGTTTGGCTATTCATTTACAATGATATCGCACGTGACAGGGCACGGCTATTAGCTTTTGTGTTTCCGTCAGTGATGTTAGTGAGTCCGTGTGTGCAGTATATTGTTCTGATAGGTTTTATTTTAAACTCTTAATACAAGACGTCAGTTCAATACAAGTGTTTCGTATTGCATTGTGAACGAACTGAAAACCGGTCGATGCCTCCACTGACCTCAATTTGAAGTGAGTAAAATCAGTCATTTCATAAAAGCTATACTTAGGTGATGTGTTTGAAAAGTAACTTTAATTCGGTTAATATTTCATCACAATACTTTCGTACTGATTGGAGCAGGCAAGCCCCGAATGTATTGATTGATTTACTGTCTATTAATTTGAGATTATTGTTATTAATGACTTTTATTTTGCCTTCCATTTCTATTATCTTGTGATCGCTTTGAAAATTGATTTTTCTAATTGGGGGAACTGAGATCAGCACCGACATCTCGCATGGGAGTGTATTGAGAATTTTGCCCCTGCCACCTAGCAGGGGATTATTATCCAGGGTAAAATATAGAGAAAAATTACGCCCCTTTCTTATTTTATTGTCTGAAATGTGTTCCGTCAATCTTGAATGGAATGTATGTCGATGCGATGTCATTATTGTCCATTCTATTGAGAACAATTCCTGGAGAACAATCCCTGTGCGAAGAAGGTTGGAAGAACAATTGTCACATTTCTTGATACTGTTATCATTATCACTTATCATATCACAGAACTAATTCAAATTATTCTCAAAACGCGTCCAATCTGAGAAAAACTTGTCAAAATCCGACAAACCTGGGTGAATCGTCGACAAAATGCGTCAATCTATTGCTATACGTCCTATACGTCCATTGACATTGCGTAAGGGCCTCTGGAAATGTTATCATAGTGCAAAGCAAATACACTGCACAGCTTAGGAAATAGTATTAGTTCATTGTTATGAACAGTGTAATAGGATTAGAAAATCATAAACCTTTACAAGCCTATGACTAGTCGAGCAGTTTGACACGTAATAGTAAAGGCATTTACTTACTAATGTCGCCGGCGGCGGCGGCGCGGCGGCTTTACGCGGTAAGTTAGTTTCGTCGTTTCGGGTGCCTCAAAACAAAGGGTTTTCGCAAAAAAAAGCACGCCACAGCAACGAGACTACCTCGGCCGGGTAAGGTAAAGCCGAGGCTTTACCGGTGGCTCTGGTGTTTAGATGTCTTTAAGATTGAACGTTTCCGCGAGATTAAATTATTTTGTAGATTCTTTTTGCAGTTTCTTTCTGCAACCTACACTGAATAATTTATGAAAAAAATAACTTCGATTCACTGGTATTTTTGAAGCGCTTGGGAAAAGATAATGGCTAAATATCAACATTTCCCCAAATGTTCTCAAAATACAATCAAAAACCACAACAAATGAATTCAAAACGCCAAACCGAACGAACCCTAAGGGCGCTAAAATACTACATACGTGTTCACTTAAGATAAACAAGTAATTCGAAAGCTAAAAATAATTGGTATCGATGCGACCTAAAAATAAACAGAACCATTCGTTGTGAGTAAAGTTGTAACACAGTATACATATAGACCAGTATCGAAACTAAGCCTAGTTGAAGAAATAAATACCTACGCCCCATTATAGCACTAGGGTTGTAACTTTACGGCGCGCGCAGACACTGTAGCGCAGGTGGCGCGTGGGCAACGCTCATGAGCGGCTGCAAACCGTACCGTGTTTCAATCCGAAAATGCATGTGATTTCTACCTAGCAATTAAAAAAACATTTCTTTATGTCAATCTTAATTATTACAAATGATTCACATAAAAGTACTTGCGTCTACTACGACACGTCGGAATTCTTTACTTATAGGAATTTTTGTATAAAATATTCTCATTCTAGCTATACAACCTGAAAGACGGCGGTTTAACCGCCGTCATTCTGGATTTTCAAATAAATTCAAGAATTCATTATGATCAATTACACGGACTCATTATTCGATAACAATAATATTAATAGTACATTTTTCTTATATTAATCAGCAGGAAGTTTAAAATACGAAAGCTCCGGTTTCGATGAAACTGAGTTCACACAGCTGTATACAACGCAATATTATCAAGCATTTTTCAAAAAACTAAATTACGCATGACCGCTCGTCGCGACGCGATAACCGCTACTGACAGCACTGCGAAAACCCCTTAGAGCTCTCGTAAATGCGCATGCTTGTGTGAGTGAGCCGTTTCGAGCGTTTGTAGGTAGTTTCCACACTGTCTATATGTACACTGTGGTTGTAAATAATAAATTTGTAAGCGTTGCACGCTGAGAATGAGAATAACTTATTCTTAGTATGGACACGGTGTTGATTTATTGTGAACCCGGTTTTATTTAACCTCAAGATTTGTTTCACTCGAACCTAAAACGTTTTAGTTTTCATATCAGTTTAAATACATCATCATCATCATCATCATCATCATCAGCCTATGTTAGTCCACTGTTGGACCTGATCACCTGACCTCCCCTAATGAGCGCCATAGCGCCCTGTCTTCGGCTTGTCGCATCCAGCATCTGCCAGCAGTCTTTCGCAGATCGTCATCCCACCTGGTCGGAGGGCGTCCTACACTACGTTTACCGAGTCGCGGTCTCCACTCAAGAACACGTTTACCCCAGCGGTTATCGGTTCTTCGCGAAATATGGCCGGCCCACTGCCACTTCAGTTGGCTAATTCTCTGAGCTATGTCGATGACTTTAGTTCTCTGTCGGATGTATTCGTTACGGATCCTATCCTTCAGAGAAACTCCGAGCATAGCTCTTTCCATAGCGCGCTGAGCGACTTTGAACTGGTGGACCAACCCTATCGTGAGTGTCCACGTCTCAGCTCCGTAGGTCATGACTGGTAGGACGCACTGATTAAAAACTTTCGTTTTCAAACATTGCGGTATGGATGACGAGAAGACTCGACGTAGTTTTCCGAACGCTGCCCAGCCTAGCTGGATCCTCCTCTTGGCTTCCTTCTCGAAATTGTTTTTACCCAACTGCAAAATCTGCCCGAGGTAAGTGTACTCAGAAACAATTTCGAGAAGGTGGCCATGTACGATCACCGGTCTTGGATCAATGTGGGCATTGATCATGACTTTGGTTTTATCCAAATTCATGCCAAGACCGATACATCGGGAGGCTGAAGCTAGACTGTCCAGCATCCGGTTCAGCTCCTCTAGCGACTCCGCCATTAAGACTATGTCATCAGCGAATCGCAGGTGTGAGATGTAGTCGCCGTTTATGTTGATGCCCTTGTCTTTCCAGTCCAGCGTCTTAAACATATCTTCCAACGCGCTCGTGAACAGTTTCGGGGATATGACATCCCCCTGCCTCACTCCTCTGCGCAGTTGGATCGGTTTAGTCTGCTGGTCCTGTACTCGGACACTCATCGTAGCGGCTTCGTAGAGACATCTCAGCACCTCGATATAACGATAGTCTACTTGGCATCGCTGTAAGGATTGTAGAACAGCCCAGGTTTCAACGGAGTCAAAGGCCTTCTCATAGTCCACAAAAGCCAGACACAGGGGCTGATTATACTCTTCGGACTTCTGTATAATCTGCCTCACTGTGTGAATGTGGTCTATGGTACCATATCCTCCGCGAAACCCAGCCTGCTCCGGTGGCTGAAACTCGTCGAGTCTCCTGGCGAGACGGTTCGATATAACTCGTGAGAAAAGCTTATAGACGTGACTTAGGAGCGAGATGGGTCTATAATTTTTAAGAAGGGTTTTATCTCCCTTCTTAAAAAAGAGCACCACCAAACTCCCACTCCACGCCTTTGGAGTTCTCCCACTGTGAAGGACGGCGTTGAAGAGGCTCTGTAACTCCTGTATAACAGGGTATCCTCCAGCTTTCAAAAGCTCTGATGTTATTCCGTCCTCACCGGGGGCTTTTCCATTTTTAAGCTGCCTCAGAGCTAACACGATCTCGTCTTGACTGATGTCTGGCAGTTCGTCGGTATAGTGGCGTATCAAGGTGGCTCTAGAATCGTGGTCGTCTCGTTGGGAACGGGGAGCATGTGCAGCGTATAAACGGCCATAAAAGTCCTCTATCTCGGCCGATATCTCCGGCTTCGACAAAACGGTCCTTCCGTCGTGCGTTGAAAGCTTCGTCAGGTGGCTCCTTCCAAGCTGCTGAGTGAATACTTTGGACCCTCGGTTTCGCTCTATCGCCTCTTCAATGAGGCGTGTATTAGAGCTCCGAAGGTCGCGTCGTACCATCTTCGCAATTCGCTTGTTCAGGTCTGACCTCTCTGACGAAGTCGCTTGGGTGGTTTCCCGTCTTTTTGTCATCAGCCCAAGAGTCTCATCCGAGAGTTTGGACTTCTTACCAGTACGCTGCTTTTTGCAAAACTTGATGCCCTCGTCCCTCAGCGTTTCTACCAGATTGTGTAGGGTCTCGTCAGCGTCATCAGTGGGTTCCAAGGCAGCGAATCTATCCCCGAGAAGCTGCTGAAACTTCTCGGTGCCCGCCATGATTTGGATTGGGTTCGGTCGGAGCGTGGACTTCACCAGACGGTTTCTTTCAAGCTTCAAATTTATATTCAGAGAGCCTCGAAGGAGTCGGTGATCAGATCCGGTATTGAACCTGTTGATCACTGAGACATCTCTGAATATATGCTTGCTATCCGTCATGATGAAGTCGATCTCATTTTTAGTCACAGAATCGGGACTCCGCCATGTCCACTTCCTTTGGGGCTGTTTCTTAAAGAAAGAGTTCATTAAGAACAGCCCCTCTTTCTCAAGGAAGTTGACGAGCATTTGTCCCCTGTGATTTCGAACACCAAAACCATGCGGGCCTATTCGGGATTCGTTGCCAGTCTGGGTTCCCACCTTGCCGTTAAAGTCCCCCATAACAACGTTGAAGTGAGCCTTGGTGGTGTGATGTAAGGCTTTGGATATGTCTTCGTACATATCCTCCACTTCATCATCCGAGTGTGTCGAGGTCGGTGCGTAAACCTGAATGACCTTCAAGCTGTAGCGCTTAGACAGCCGAAGGATCAGGTACGCTACCCTGGTCGACACACTGGAGATTTCTTCGACGTTGTTAGAGAGGGCCTTATTGACGAGGAAACCTACGCCACCCTGGGATGTTTTATCACCCTCACGAAAGTAGAGAAGATGGCCCGAGTCTAGGGTTACGGTGTCCTCCCCCTCTCTACGGACTTCACATAACCCTAGAACATGCCATTTAATGTTCTCTAACTCCACTTCCAACTGCGCTAGATGGTGATCAAGCCTCAGAGTGCGTCCGTTAAACGTTGCCAGGGTCAGTGCGTGTGGGGTGTGGTAGCCTAATGTAGCCCGGTGATTCCTAGCACCCCCTGCCCCGCCGTTACCGTGGCCGCTACCATGGCCAGGAATAGCGAGGCGGCCGGGAACTGGGGGCCATTTTGTGGCGGTTCTTGTCATTTGGGGGTATTGCCCATAATCCCCACGCTGGGCATGCGGGTTGGGGATCGCAGTTTAGTGGAGTAGTTCTGCAGAGGGCGCTGCTGCCCGCCCCCCGGTGTGTTTCCCTTAGTCGCCTCTTACGACACCCACGGGATGAGTTGGGGTGGTGAAATTCTTTATTATGCCGTCACCACACGGCACAGCAGTTTAAATACAATACCTATTAATGTCGGAAAGTACTAAGCTACTAAGCAATACCTACCTACCTCATTAACTAATGTTGCTGTTTGGTTATTGTTTAAGATTTTTAAATGGCCTTTATTTCCCTGACAGTTCAATTGGTATTTTTATTTTCTATCAGCATAGTTCAGTGAGAAAACGCCCGTAGAGTGGTGGGAGGTTTATCGTGTTTCGTTTGTTTATAGCACCTCCGACTATGGCTGAGTGAAGTTGATTGTATCGTACATTGTGTTTTTTTGAGCATTTTATAAATTCAGTGATTCTGCTTTGTCGCAACAGAGCATTGTGATGTGACGAGTTATGTGGGAATTTTCTTGATTTGTGACGTTACGGAAGGTAATCTTACTTTATTTCTGTGTTTGGTTTGAAAGTAACAAAATTAATGTATATTTATTTCTGAACGTTGACTTAATGTGACCGTGTGACCTGTGATGATAAATTTTATCATTTAAATTTTAATAATTCGTATTCGTCGAATCAAGGACAACGTATAAGAGTCCCTGGACAAATATGTTTAGTTCAGATATGTTATCGATAAAGTATCATTTCATTTTAATGATTCGTTTAGATTCGTCAATCATACGACATTAAAACAGTCCCTTGACAAACCTGGATTCCGATAACACAGGACAGATGGAATTACAAGGTCTTTCAAAATTTGTGGGAATTTGGTTACGCTACGCCTAACCAGACTAGTGGTTTTGGGTATTTCAAAACTAATATTGCAAAACAGCCTTCAGGTATCAAATGTTGTTTTAAAGAGATAACCGGTAACCGCCCACTGTTCCATGTTTTATCTCAATTTAGTAATCTGTCACGGCCGACCTACAAAATGTCACTACATTTTTATCTTGCTCACATTGTTTTGGGTTCAAAATAACCAACACAAAACATTCTGTTCAATATTATCCAAGCATTTTTTTATTCAGTGCGAGGGATATTTGACCTGATAATTACTGGTTCACTTACGATTGTAAAAGCCTTTCTCACGGAAAGTATGTCAGAATAAATACCATGCCATTGACTCATCGACCATTCCTAGCCTTCCTACACAAGTATTATGAAGGAAGGCAGCTTGGCTTTTTTTACTGGACATCTTAGAGATACTCACAGATTAAATACTGATTTCATATAAAATACAGAAATACATATCACTTATTTGCAGATAGACCGATTGTCTGAACTATTATTATGCATTGCTAACTCTACATAAGTCAATACCATTTTTATCTCTATCTACGCGACAGGATATCTACAACCGATTTGTCATTGAAATAATAGTGCTACTTAAGTGGTGGAAACCATTCGTAGCCTTTCCTATTGGACACATCTACAATACCTCCTCCTTGCAGGATCAAGGGGCTGGACTGGTTAGATTAGCCTGTTGAGGCTGAGGGATAATGCACTATACCCTCCCATCCCATGCGAGATGTCAGTGCCCTCCTAGAATTAGAATTAGACCAATCACGGAAGTAGCTTACCCCGTGCGATGTCGCGCCAATCGCTTCGTCTTTCAGCGACATGTACTGCCTCTGACACGTTGATATCAAGTGTGGTGCGGATCTGCAGCCTTATTGTCTAAATTGAAATCCATTACCAGTGAACTTCAAACCGATTACCAGTTGTAGACCCAGTCAGTATTGTCTAAGGTATGCAACTGGTCTTCGATTTCAGCTATTTACACAATGCGAAAGTGACAATCGAAGTCCAGGCTAGGTTTGAAATGCCAAACTGAAGCCGATTACGATTACCAGTTGAGTTAGACAATAGAGCCGCTGGTCAGATCAGCGGGCTCCTTTCGTTCGGTCTCTTTCCCTCTACTTTCCTGTGACTTTTTGGAGGTTGTGCGGCTTTGCCATGGTAGCCATGGTCAAAAACTCGAGAATCCTACGGAGGCACACCATAGATAGTGTTGCTTCGCTCTAGCTTGAGCTCCTTGAGTATACAGAAATATTAATGTCATGCGGAATACATAGCATTTCCCGGCAGCATCACATCTCGAAGGCGTCCACGCGTTGACGATCTTTGGCTTTCAAGGTCCGTACCAATATGGAGAAGACTAAATTGGTGACCAAGGTGGTTTTTATCTCATTCCTTTGGTTCCTGTTTTTCTATACTTTATCATTACAATTGATTTGTCATTGAAACAATAGTCGCTTGCAAATGTTCAAGTGAGATAACTCAGATAACTATGACAGTCGACTGTACGGCTCAACAGTTGCGGCCTTGACCGTTTAGCTGTACCTAACTGTTTAATTACTCTCTAACTTCTGGTTAAACCGTGAAACTACGTCTTGTTTTAAATTAAATAATTGCTTGGAAGTGGGCTAACTTTGGTAATTTAAGTAATTTAGAGTTCGTAATAGTTTTTATTGGAATGTTCTTATACAAGTGTTCTTGTTAATTGAGGATGAGTTTGCTGAAATGATTTTAATTCATCCTGTGCTGTGTTTTTTGCTGAGAAGTTGTTGATTGTAGTTTAAACATCTATGAACATAAATAAAGAATTCCAACTGTACCTTATTTATATTTGTGAGGGCCAGTGTGGAGTGAAAATTATTTTACTTTAACACAAATGGCGGTTCTCAATACTCAATCAATCAATCAATCAATCAAAAAACAACCAAAGACAGGGATGTCCTTTAGTAACTTTTTTGAGCACAAAAAATATCATAATTTTACTACCTATAGGCAAAATCAAAGACAGATGAATGATTCTGGTAATGTTGTCGAGCGAAGAAGACAAATCCAAGGCCAATGGTCCTTAGGTTGGATTATATATGGTAAAAGACATTTATTTCTCATAAAGAATATTACATTCACTTGCATGAGAATCAATCTTAAATTCTACAACATTTCATAAAGGCGTATGTCTCTTAAAATCAAATTCCCTTGCTTCAGGTTGCTTCGCGAAAGCCTTCGAGCGCATACCCCGATCCATGGCATCTTCAATAATCGGCGACCTCAGCGCAGCGCCCTCTATGACGGGGTCACTGACCGAGGGGCTCGGGCCGGCCGCTCCGCCAATGCAGCTGATGCATGTTCTAGAATGTACTGTGGATATCAAGGAGACTGATGCTAAGGTAACACATTAAATACTAATAAACCATGTACGTAGGATACCCCTAGTATGGGATGGAACGGTAAAGAAAAGCCACCATTTTGGTGTGTCTTGTGCAGTTTTCCGCTTATTTCTTGTAATTTCTTACAAATTAAAATTCCTTAAAGCGCTGTCTAAAATCGAACATGACGCGCTGTATGAACACAACTTTTAAAGCAAATCTAATGGCGCTGACAGTCTCAGTAAGGTATAACTCTGGTGTTTATCATTATCAAGAATCTCCCTTAAAATAGCTAAGCTAGTAATAATAAAAAAAAAATATTCTTTATTTGGAACACAGTACATAGGACATAATTTTGTGAAAACGATAATGCACGCAGTAGTTATTTAACTGTGTCGCGAGCATTAACGCCCTCCTCCGAATTTAAAATTAGAGTTCCTTAATTACTATTTTTAATAATGAAAACTTTAAGACTACTTAAATATGAAACAAAGAATTTAACTTATTGAAACAATACAAAAATACACAAAATAAAGCAGTGGCTTGACAGAAAAGTACATGATGGAAAATTACATCTTGTGGTGCACTATTTCATTAATTATTACAAAGATAGAACTAGTAGGTACATATTATGTTTTCAGTGCTCATAAGATATATAATAGGTATCACAAACCAACCAATAAAAATTTTGAAATTTCCTTTGTTCAACGTATGTAACGGCGGTGATTTGGGTTGGGGTGGTTCCGATAATAATACTTCCCACTCGGTATATTCTCACATCCTTTTGACCTTATATTAACACTATTTGAACTCAATTTCCTCTGAACAGGGTACCTTCAGTCATGTTCCCAAAGAGCGGCTGGGCTTCAAGCTGCGCGGAGGCATTGATAAACAAGTGACGATCAACGTATCTCAAGTCACCAATAATGTACAAACTGAGGCGGATGATACTCCGGTAAGTTATGCTCAATTATGTAGATCACTAGCGCGACCCGCCCCGGCTTCGCACGAGTATTAAACAAAAATTTCAGAAATTATACATACTAACACAAGCTATACATACTAACACAGGCTTCACAGTTTTCATACGGATTCCTAACTATTTTAGCAGCATTGGGCTTTTTGACATTGACTTTTTTTTTGACAGTTGACTTGCGTCCCGCACCACAGCAACAAAATTATGCAGTCCAAGACACTCCAAAACTGACACTGGCCGTAGAGAAAAGCAAGCTGCGGACCAATAATAAAAACAAAGTTGAATATGTAGCACACTTCAATTTTTCAAAATAAAAATATTTTATAGCCTATGTTAATGACAGAAAAATAAGGATTTTGATTGTGACAGACTTTTTCAATTCTGTCCAGTACTTTCGGAGCCTATTCAATTCAAACAAACAATAAAATCTTCCCTGTTTATAATATTAATAAGTATAGATTTATACAGCGAGGTAATGTAGCGTCTTGGGGACGCTTCCGATATGGATCAGTTGAGCTGTTGTTGGTTTGCAACAATCTCCAGATAACTCTTGTTTTAATTGTAAATCGCTGGCCTATTGTAATTAACTAGTTCCTGATTTAGTTATTTAGTTGTAATTTTCTTTGTTTATAAATGTTTTACCCAGGTATTTATAAAAGTTCCTACAGTTTACAAAAACGATGTCTCGTTTGTGTAAACGCTTATCCCTAAAAACCTATTTTGTGTTACGAGTCTAAAACGTGGTGAACACAGAATGAGAACCAATACCACTTAACAACTGTTTTAAGTGAACGTGTAAAGTGATAATTTTGGTATTTTTATTCTATTTTTATAAATCATTTATTTCAGGCATCGTAAGAACAGTTATAAATGGTAAAGAAACTTATTCTAAGGTCCATATAAACAAATATCTTACAGAATATATACCATACATAAAAATATAAAAAGTAATTACTAAATGGCACACAATAGGACGTCTGACGCATAAGGCTTTCATCTGTCGACTGTGGCTGATACTTACTTCAATAAAAATGCTGACTTAATTTTTGCTTCCCGTTCCAGACTGGCTATACTGGTGGATTGTACATTGAAAGGTGCTTCGGCATCCTGTTGGCTCCGGGCAGGAGCGTCAAACATTCCGACATGAGATTGCTAGAAATGGTAAGATATTTTACACTGAATTCTAATCTATAGCTAACTTAAGACTTAATTCTGTTTGTCCGTAACTTAACGTACATTTAACTCACACACACTTATGCTTCACGTAATGCTACACTGCTTTTGTGTCACCCGTTTTGACACAAGCTATGCTTAACTTGGGAGCTAGATGTCGCTATGTCTATTGTCGAGCATTATTTATATATTTTTTTTTATTGAAGGTGAGCGGCTCATCAGGCGGCTCTGGTTGCTCCGTCTGTGCGTGGTGGAACGCAGGGGAATCGGCGCTGGCGGCATTCAACGTAGCGAGCGGCGACGGCGCCCCCGCCTACATGTCACTAGCACTGGACCTCGTCATCAGAGGCATTCCCGACCCTGTGCGGTAAGTAATACAGCATGTTTTCAAATAACTTTAACGAATGTTTAACAATTTAATTTATATCATACCAGGGTCCTTATTCTCTATAAAATAGGAGATTCCTTGCCCAAACCGTGTGACGTCACATTGTATTCCAAATATGATTTTGTTCGATTCCACGTCGCTGTCTTGTCATATCTGTGAAACATGTTGGAATTGGCACACGATTCAAGTAGTGAATAAAGGCCCAGCTCGGAAAGGAATAAAGTTGTTCCAAATATGAAGCAAAATTACGTCATTGCTGTTGTATTAAAATTTCACGCTCGTTAGGAATCGGTAACGTTATCGCCTAGATGTACAATGTACTATGCTTTTTCTGCGTTAAACTTCCAATTGCAAAACTTTTAGCATTCTTGTATTGACGACCGATTACGATTTACGATGCAGATCGATTCGGGACGAATGTTTGTACGATCTGCAGATATTTTTTCCGGGTGTTCTGGTCGTTTTCTGTGTATATTAAAAAAATATCTATCTATTTAACATATTGTGATAAGTTTATCAGTGATTTAGTACCCAGAACACAAGCTCCGCTTTGCTTGGGCCTAGCTGCGTGAATTGTCCAGCATTATATATTTAACTTGTCTAAGTGCTTATTTTGTAAGCCTAAAGAAATAAAGTTATTGAATCTGAATCTGAATCTATCTCATAAACACTTAACAGATTAGTCATCGAAAGCCCAGTGAAGATCTTCCCCCCATCCGAGCGTTTCTGGTACTACTCCAAACGGCCGCTGGTACAGCAGTTCTACATCAACCTTAAGGAGTCAGTGGACGCGCTGGGCCAGCTACAATACGAGGTGGCCAGTATCGAGACGTCCGGTGAACTGGACAAGTCGCGGTTGAATCTGCCGCTGTCGCTCTCTAGTCTGCTGCCGTCGCCGCTGTCCAGTGCGCCCGCGCCGCCGTCGCCTTCCGAACCGGATTCTGGTATGGTTGATTGTGTATATTGTGTACATGTTGGATATGCCGTTCTGCTTCGCTTTGTAAAATAATGTCTTTGGGATATGATTGAATGTTTTTAAACTTACGCGATCTGAACACATAATGGTTAGTAATTAACGGGTGTTTATCACTCTGTCGTGGTCACGAGATGACAGTCATCTCGTGACCACTGAGTGCAAACCTGTTGAAACGTCGAGAAAAAAAAACGCGATAAATACCCGTTAATTACTAATCATTATGGGATATGATTGCTTATTTACTTGCATATGTCGTTCTGCTCCGCTTTGTAAAATATGTCTTTGGGATTTTGTTTTTCATTTCATTTCATATTTCCTGAAAAGTGGAGCGAAACGCGTATGTAAAACTTACCAAACTAATAAATCATTGACATGTGTGATGATCGTCTATGTGACGTTATTTTGACATCTGGTTATTAGATTGTAATAATATATCATTGAATGCATGCGTGATGATTGTCTGTGTGTGACGCTATGTGTGTGTTTGACATCAGGTTGTTAGACTGTTTTTAAACATCTCAGCTTTGTTCTGTTTTTGAAGTGGTCCTGAAATAGATTTACAGATTTTTTTGACAGACAGCGGGCAAAGCTTCTTGGGGCGCTTCCGACTGGTTTTGATATGGATCAGTTGAGCAACAGTTAGCTCAATTGGTTCAATTGTAAATACTAGTTTTAGTTTGGTTATTTAAACCTAATTTTCTTTTTGAATTAAGGTTTTAGTTCATTCATTAACGTAATTTTTTTCACAGATGGTGACGAACCTTTGCTCAGCGGTACCGGCGAGGTTTCAAAGGACTGCGGCGAAGATGTTCTCGTGAACTGGGCTCAAGTACTCAGGAGGTAAGATTAAATATGTTATGAAAGACCTTTTGTACCTGAATTTAATTTTTATTTTATTTTATTTTACAATTTTCGGAAAACTAACAGCTAGGTAAATATATAAACAAAACGATGTGTAACTTGATGAATAATAATTTACAGTCTAAGAAAGAAGAAAAAAAGACTGCACATTTGGTAAAATATTAATAATAAACTATGTTACATTACTACCTACTTAATCAAAAAATTATAATCCAAAGTGCTTTGTGGTAGAAAGCAAGAGTTGCGTTTAACTTGAATTTATGAGTTAGCTAAGGGGATGATGCTAACGTCCGAATACTTAAACGCAACTCAGGTGTAAGAAAGTATCAAGTGACGATTTTTTTACACATTATCATCGAAATCTTGCGACTTGGGACGTTCTTAAATTTATGTTGCGTTTATGTATTCGGTGGGTATATCCATTCATCCCAAAGGCGCTAAATGTTAGATGCCATTCAAATAACCTCAATGCCTGAAACGGGCGGATTCCTAGCGTAAAACTAATGTAAGCTCTTGTGCTAGTAATAATAAAATTCACTATCCTTTGCAGTTGGACAGGGCCCCGACCCAGAGCGTTGAATCATCTAGTGCGGGTGGGAGTGCCGGAAGCGCTGAGAGGCGAGGTCTGGCTGCGTCTGGCTGGAGTCGACCAGAACGACAAGTTGATGGAGACTTATAGGACGCTTATTAGTAAAGTAAGTCAAAACTATCTAATATGCGAGTAATTATTCCTGACAGCGAATATCAAGTAACTGAACTAACAGAATTTGAGGTGTGGAGTATCTAATCATTCAAACGTTTTTTATAACAAATCGCAAATTGGAGGCAACCTATATGGCCATGTAACATGAAACTTGGTCATATTTTTAAAAGGATCTATACAACAAAACAAAGATACAAATATTTGCCATCTATGGCGCTCATTAGGGGATGCCTATGTCAGTAGTGGAGTATTAAAGGCTGATGTTGATGATGAAGGCAATTTACCACAAAGTCAGTTCTCCTTTCTGTTTTGAAATGACGTCCTATCCATATAGGGCTAGGTTAATCACCTAGCCATGCTTGACAGTACCCTTACCTACCCTTGCTGGACAATCCACATGCTGTGTGGATTGTCCAGCATTATATATTTATATCTGTCCCATGTATAACAATAATCTACCTACCCTCAGGACTGCCCGTTCGAAGCTGTCATCCAACGCGACATAGCGCGCACGTTCCCCGCACACGATTTCTTCCGCGAAGCCGGCGGCTTGGGGCAAGACTCGCTGCTGCGTATGGCGAGAGCTTACGCGGTCTATGATCACGAAGTGGGATACTGCCAGGGACTTAGCTTCCTGGCCGCTACGCTGTTATTACACGTAAGTTGACCTTTATAACTAACCTGTCCGGATCGTGTATTATATTGTATCAATTTATTCCTTTAAAGACTTGGAACAGTTAAATTTTGTACAAAGCTGGTAACATGAATTAAAACTAAACATTAATTTATAGTTTGACCGAAACCGCTGTACCACTTCTTAAGAAAGTGCGGCGAGGTGGGGGCCGAGGAAAAAAGAGCAAGAGTACATAATGAGATCGATATTGTCGGATATACATATCTTACGATGTCGTTAACGATTATGTTTATTTTATAAAACGATATGTTTATATTTTAGTACCCCGTAGCCTCTGCCACGATTTTGGCAATATTCACATAACTTTTATATTCAAAGCTTTCTCTGTCTGCTTTTCTTTTCTTAAAATATTCGGCTACTTTAAAAATGACGGTCCTGACATCACGAGATAGCGCTCGTCCCATCTTTGATTATTTATCTCGCGTGCGTCTGACATAGACAGTCCGATAGAAAACAACCTACCTACGCCGTGAACTTTGACGGCAGACTGATGGATCAGTGGCCGATAATTGCCGATATCAGTCGAGTCACGGGGCGCCACGCTAATGTACCATGTAAAAGTACGGCAGTATAAATCGATTGGCTCGTAAATATGTTTCTACGATCCATTTCCATGTTATTCTCGCTCGTATTTATCCGTTTATTGTGTCTAGATGCCGGAAGAACAAGCGTTTTGCCTCTTAGTACGTCTGATGTACGGCTACGGCTTGCGGGAACTGTATAAGGACGGATTCGAGGCTCTCTACATGAGGTTGCATCAGCTTGACAGACTTATGGAGGTATGTCTACCGAAAATAAACCTCAAATATATTTGTTTAAGCTTTGATTTTGATTTTAGAACTATATTTCGCTTATTTATAGCGGTGAGCGTATTTGTGTGTAAAGTACAAAAATTTATTGAATGCTGGAAAAATAGTAAGGTTCGTGTTAAAATTGAATTACAGCCAAGCCAAATGGTTGAATTAAATAAACCCTTATCTCCGAGAAGCAAAGTTCATAATATCTTTAATTTCAGGAACAACTAACAGATTTGCGAGTCCATTTCCAAGAGTTGGGCGTAGAGCCTCACATGTTTGCATCCCAGTGGTTCCTCACGGTGTTTACAGCGAGATTCCCTCTACCTTTAGTAAGTTCAACCTTATTTAAATAGAGTTAGAGCTGACGATCTAGCTCACGGCGGTGACAGTCGCGGCGTAAGAATCGAACCCTCCCAACTCAATTTGTCGATGTCATAAGGGGAAGGTTTTTTCAGTGCAACAACAATACTGCCATCACCATTCACCTTTTTGGGGGGTAGCACTTTCAGCTGTGGGTATATGTATGCTGTTGAAGACAGCTCATTAGTTAGACAAGATATGTTATCTGCCTTGTTTATAACTTAAGTTTTAAATGCTTATACTTTTAAGGCATCGCTGAATTCTGAATTCCTCGCTCTAGCTAAGTCGAAACTTGTATAAAGAAGGGAAGGAAATAAATTCTTGCTCCAGTTAAGTTACGACTTTTCCTCTATGGTGTACTAACAATGGTGACAAATTGTACTTAGTAGATCATCATCAGTCTATGATAGGCCACTGCTGGATCTCTAGGCCTCCCCTGGGTATGCGGGTTGGGGATCGCAGTTCGGTAGAGTTGTTTTGCAGAGGGCGCTGCTGCCCACCCCCCGGTGTGTCTCCCTTGGTCGCCTCCTACGACACCCACGGGAAGGTATATGGGTACATGAGCCTGTATATGGGCCAGGTGGTTAGGGATTTAAGGACTTATCGTTAAGGCTCCGGCGGATTCATTTCACAAATATATAAAATAAATAAACTTGTATTTAAATTGTATTTAACTAGGTTCCTAGTTCCTACTACTTTGTATGGGAAATTCATCCGTCGTCGTAGCCTTAATCTTTAAATTCCAAAAATTGTTCTACAGGTCTTTTAAAGAAATGAATTTTCTATTTGAAGTGTGTTTATTATTATTGTAAGGCTAAGCTAAACTCTGTACCCATTTTCAACCTAAGAATCGGGTACGTAAAACTCATTATTGCTTGCAGGTATACCATATACTAGACGTATTCCTACTGCAAGGTATGGACACGCTATTCCAAGTGGCCTTGGCGCTGCTATCTCGCTCTAAGAAGGATCTCTTAGCGCACGATTTTGAAGGTGTACTCAAATACTTTAGGTGAGTTTAGTGAAAATGAGCCTTATCTAAATTAAGATATAGATTAATTTTGGATAAGCGAGGCCCAGTGTGGGATAAGCGCGGCCCAGTGTGTCGTGACGTCAGATATTCGTGCAGTTCAAAGCATCAGCTTGTACATTTGAATGAGGGTGTTCACATATAGACAACACGGTCAACTGTCGTTCACGACTTGTTTTGTTTATAGATCTAATCGTCATTGTTGGGATCGCGACGACATTATTGTCGTCGCGATCCAATGGGAACAACTAGACGATAGTAGTTCCACGATGAATCGCGATGACACAATCAAAACAAACAAGTCGTTATATCTAGTTATTCAGATTTCAATAACCTTATTTCTTTAAGCTCACAAAATAAGGAGTAGTCAAATTTCATACAATTAAAATGTACATATAATATTAATGCATTTAAATTCAATTATTATGAAATAAGAAATAAATTGTTACTGATTTCTGTACACTTCTGGAAGAACTGAAAAAGAAACTACTAGTACATTTATTTACCACTTAAATGTCCAATTTATTTATTTATTTTTAGGGAAACCATCAGCACACTATACAGATATTGATAATACAGTAGATAATTTATGGGCTATTGATAGGAATCCACTGATAGAAACATAATACATATATATTTTTTTGACTATCTACGTTTAATGCTGTTTAGGTACATACATATCAGTATGTATTTATTTATGGAGCTAAGCACGACAATTTACGGCCATGACACAATGGGTGCTCTAATTCTGTGTGTCTGTGTCCTTCGATTAATAAAAACAAGTACTTACTCAAGTTAGTTACACTCGCACTATAAATAGTGTAATAGTCACTTAGTTGAGTATTTTTTACTTTCCAACATAGTAATGCTAGTACAATGCAATTAACCATACGATGCATCACGCTAACTACTATTAAAACATATATGTACCATCTTTATCTACCACATAAACTTAATGTACAGTCCGCGTCACATACAGTACCCCCCTTTCTCAATGTATGTATGTGGGCGGTTCGATCCTGAGTGGCGGCGGCGTGATACATCTTTGCATGTGAAAATTTGTGACAAGTTACAAGGGAATTAGAAGTCGTAAATATTTTGTAGACAAGATGGATACTTAATTCTGACGCGCACTGTACATACCTGTCGGACAGGTAAAATCTAATCAACAAAGAATAATTTGTTTAATGTCCTCACACGTCCAAATGTATTTTCAATCTAATACCTATACAAATAGAATTGATAACACTACGCACACTGTAATCATCTATTTCCATTCACAACCGTAAAGATAGACACTGTAATTTCAACCTTATTCCATGCATACAGAGTAGATAACTAACTTAAAACAATATAAAAATTATTTTTTATTTTACAGGGTAACATTACCAAAGAAATGTCGTGCGGAAGAGTCGTCCCGACAGATTGTCAAGCTCGCGTGCAGTATAAAAGTTAAACGTCTGCAGAAATACCAGCTTGAGTACGAGAAATTCGTCAAGGGTGAGTTGACTTGTCTCTTATAAACATTGTGAAGGCCGTAACGGCCGAGCCTTGGCAGCCTTTATTATTAAAACGCCTCACATCAAAAAGTAGATTTATTGCCGAAATTTAACTCATAATTTGTAAAATGTTTACAAATTATGAGTTAAAAAACAGTACATCGAAAATTCTACACTTGCAAAGCCGCAAAGTAAAGCTCTTAAGGCCAGGTAGGCCAACAGAGGCCGCACTTTTGTGGTTTTCAAAACCATCTGAGATGTAGGAATACTGATTAAAAATTCTGTAAAAAAGATATGTAATAGTTAAGGATTTAGTCTAGTCAAATTCGCATTCAGATACAAGATTTTATAAACTTCGCTCGGGAAAAAAAAATCTCGAAGTTACCCCTTTTTGAAATGTTTTTTCAATATTATGACTAAACTATGTGATATTTTAAGTTTTTTTTTGTACTCAATTAAAGACAGTAACTATTTCTAGACAAATTCGCAGAGTTTGTCCTGATAAAATGATTTTCAAAATCACTATTTTGAAATAACTACAAAATTCACAAGCGTGGTGGCTTGGCAGACACGATCAGTCGCGCTCTGGCGCTTACAGACGACGGACCTATGTCAATTTTTCCGCTAATTTATGAAGTACGTAAATGTTTCATTTGTTATGCAATTTTAGTCTCTGACACAATGGCGTTAGATTCAATTTTACTTCAACCTTTGACATGATATGTGACGGTCGTAGTGCCATAGTATAAAATCATCGGTATGTAAGGCAGAAAATTAATAAAGGTTATTGTTCTTGTTTAAAAATATATTATCTACTTACTGGAATGATTTATTGAAGCCAATAATATTTAGTTAACTACATTAACATTTTATATATCTATAAAGCATTGACATAATTGTTCTCCTTGATGGTGGAGCCCCCTCCACCATCATAGGTATGGTTTTTTTTTACGGAATCGTATAGAGGGCATCGGGGGGACCTAAGGAAAATTCCGACTTTTCCAAATTTGCCCCTTCTCCCCCCCCCCCTTTAGGGGGGCTCCCAAACAGAGCCATACTGAATGTTATTTTTTGTGGGGTTGTATAGAGGGGGTCAAATAGTTCAAAGGCAGGCAAAAATTCCCCCCGCCCTTTGCCCCCAGACCCCCCCTTTTGAAGTTGCTACCGGAAATAGTCGTTATAGAAAAATTTGGATTGCGGAGTCGTATAGAAGGTTTCTTCTAGTGTTGAAAAATAAAAAAAAATCACCCCCCCTCCACCCACATTTTCACCCCCCCTTTTTGTATCTCCCAAACGGATCGACCTAGAAGAAAAATTTTTTCACAGTTATGTAGAGGAGAAGAAATCATTTTGAACTCCAAAAAAAGTTTGAACCCTATGACCCCCCAGACCCTCTTTTTTTATAAAAAACCGAAAATTGGCCAAATTTTGACCTTTTTTTTTGGGTGGAGCATTGCGGCGAGCGAAGCCAGCTGCAATGCGACTAAGGAGAATAGCACGGCGAGCGAAGCGAGACGTGCTGTGACCCCCACGACCCCCCTCCCCGAGCATAGGTTTCTTTTATCTATACTAATATTATAAAGAGGAATGATTTGATTGTTTGTTTGTTTGAATTGTTCCGAAACTACTGGACCGATTTGAATTTTTTTTTTATCATTAAAATGCTAAATTTTCCGTGATGACCATAGTTAGGGACCCAGATGAAAAATTCAATAATTAAACCGTGCGCTATACCTATATTCTTATTCTATTATGGCTCCGCTGCTTGTTTTCAGATTTTTTTAATTATTATATAGTAAAAAACTGCAATTAAAACATGAATAAGAGGGTTTTCTACTTTACGTAAAATAAGTTTTATCTTTTTTTCCCGAATAAAATAAATAGTTGGTCAAAAATAAATAAAATAAATAAATAGTTGGTCTGGTCCAGACGTTTTTCAGCGTTCTTGGTTTGGTTGGTTATCTTGGGATCAATTACTTTATTATTAATTCATTATCTATATTAAGAAACATAAATAGAGATGAAGTTGTAACAACTTCATTTATTTACGAAACTCTAACTGAAAACTATTAACAAAGTTTGATCATAGCAACAGCGTTTCTAAAGTGAAATAATATTATGCTACTGCTTATTTCTATACTATGTCGTTGGCGCTGCATCTGCGCTAAGTATTTCGCGCGCAACTTTAGACAGGACAAAATGCCTACAGCTGCAGGAATACCTCGCCTTAAAGTCGCGGCCATTTTGAATAAGTTTGTGTAGTCACAGTAAACAATTTCTTTTTAGGGTTTTGCCATCGGTTGCAAAACCCTTATGAAATCGCTTTGGGTCTGTTTTGTGTTTTGAATCCTTAATATCTCAGAAACTACTGCAGCTATTGACTTGAAATTTGAAATAATAATACATTTTGTGCGCCCGCACATATTTATAGAAAAATAAATGAAAATAAATGAAAAATCAAAATGAAGATTTTCCATACAAATTTTGAAATCGAAATTTTAAATGGGACGTACAAAGTCGAAAGTGGTATCAAATGAAAGGTAGTCGTTTGTAGATTTCAAAATAGTTTTTGAAATTTTGGTAGATTTTAAACTTTTTAAAATATTTTGAAAAAGGTCAAAAAAATGACCGTTCCCCCCCCCCCTTATTTCCGAAGATTGCAGAGCGATCGACGTGATATGTACCAAGTGTTTGTAGATATGGATCTATATTTTACAGGAAAAATATAGAGAAGTCTGTAAAAATAATACTTTTTGAAATATGGTCTAAAAAGGGCGGGAAAAATTTCTGAAGGGGTGACTACCCCACCGAGTTGGGTATCAAATGAAAGGTATCAATTTGCACATTCCAAAACAGTTTTTGAAATTTCGATAAGTTTTATACTTTTCGAAATATTTTGAAAAAGGTCGAAAAATTGACCATTCCCCCCCCCCCCCCCTTATCTCAGAAGATTGCAGAGTGATTGATGTAAAATGTACTAAGCGTTTGTAGATATAGATCTATATTGTACAGGAAAAATAAAGAGAAGTCTGTAAATATAATACTTTTTGAAACATGGTCAAAAAACGAATTTTCATACAATGGGGGCTATTTCATTGAGAGTAATATCAAATCAAAGGTATGGATTTCGACAATTCAAAACAGGTTTTGAAAATCGTCTAAGTTTTATACTTAGTGAAATAGGTTGAAAAAAGCCGAAAAAAAATGTAGGTACCAACCCACTTACCTACCCACTAATCTCTGTAGTAACTGTTATAGTAGTTCCACAGCGCACCAAAACTGTTGTTCTCAAAATTTTTGAGAAGAGATATGTATCATAGATAATCCACACAGTATCATTTACCCACAAGCTAAGCAAAGCTTGTGTTATTAGTATTACTACGATACTTAATAAAGTATAAGTATCACATTAGATGATTTATTTTTGTGTACAGAAAAGGACTAGAACACCCGAACGAATAATCTGAAGATCCTACAAATATTAGTCCCGAGGCAGGAATCAAACCTCCACCTCCTGCGTTGTAAGCCCACCGCGCCAAGAGGTTGTCATAGGTATACGTACCTACCTACCTAAACGACAAAAGTTCAAAACCCTCGGCGCGCGAGTTACACTCGCACTTGTCGTACTTGTTTTATATTGATCAAAAAACCAATTACAGTATACATTAAAATTGTACCATACAATCCTTGTGAGGTTTGTCTTCGTACTAACCCACATTCCTTTTCACTTTAATTGTAGTCGTGTAAACATTAACATAACTAATCTAAGCCTACCATACATACTGCTGTTTAAACTGACCAAATGAATCTACGATACAGAACGCCAATTAAATTTATAGTGAGCGAACCTATTAACGTTGTTTCTCACTCTGATCTAGCACCAACAATCAATTTTAGTAGTTTTTGGTAAATTATCAATATGTATTACAGAATCGGCTGAAAAAGAGAAAATTAACGTTGAGATGGAAAGACTGAAAGCGATCAACGCTCAACTGCAGCAGGACAAAGATTTACTCGAAGCTCAGCTGTCGGAGGTAAGGAGTCGCCAGGTTTAGAAAATTAATGAAATTATTACATCACAATACAACTGAAGCTCTTTCAACATAAATATGTATTGTATGTGTTATTTAAAAACACGTGTTTTTTTTATATTTATAGTAAAGTATTATAAAAAAGAATGATTTGATTGTTTGTTAGGATTGGGTAGGCTCCGAAACAAATAGACCGATTTAAAAAAATACCATAAGAATCCTACATTATACCTGCTGAACATACGTTGTAGAATATTTTCAAAAAAGTTAGGTATCCGTATCTAAACTTCAATAATGTTGTGTATGAGTGGGTGGGTGTCTAAAAAGTTATATTTTTTTTGTACGGGGCGGACCGTCAAAATCACGAATTTGGTTCCATATAAAAAAAAATACATAACTAATCTATTTTCTAGGCTCGCTCAGTGACCGACGAATGTAAGAAGGATTCAACTCACCACGCAGCCGTGGCTCGGGACTACCGCGAGATCTGCGCACGATTAGACAAGCAGCTTCACAACATGCAGGATTATGTCAAAGACTGCGCCAATTGCAGTCTCAAACTCGCGCAGAAAGACAATAAAGAAGGTAAGACTATTGAGAACTCTATGACTTTGTAAGAATAATGTGCGCACGATTGGACAAACAGCTTCTAAACCTGCTGGATTATGTCAAAGACTGCGCCAACGATTGGAAAAATGGTTTCACCGCCGCCACTGAAGCCATTTTTCCAATCGTACACACCGCGCCGACTACAGTCTCAAACTCGAATAAAAGGATAATAAATTTAAATAAGGTATAATATTATGTTATGGTAACTTTTTGAGTATATATGTTAAGTAAATCTATACGATTCTATGCGGCTTTTATGGTATGTGCGGTTCCATACATAAACAAATTTATTAATAAATAATGCTGGACAATCCACACAGCATCTAGTCCAAAGCTAAGCAGACCTTGTGTTATGGGACCTTGTGGTACTTGATAGCTGATTTACCTAATAAAATATATTACCTACATAGAAAATATTTTTTTATAGAAAATACCGAGAACACCCGAAGCAAAAATTTACAGAACATTTTTTCCAAGGCAGGAAGGATTCGAATCCGCAACCGTGTTGCATGTGTACCTTCGCCAGCCGCGCCATATCGTTCGAGACTTATTTTGATAGAGAATTGTTAAAAATATATCGGCGAAGAACATTTTGTTTCCTGGAAAACGAGTCCGAAGCTGCTTCTTTAGTAGTATTCCTTCAGTTTAGAATAAAATACGTACTTGTTAACAGAATCAGAGCAAAAGGAAGGCGAGAAAGAGGAAGGGTCGAGCGACGCGGAGGCGCGGCTGCGGCAACGCGTCCGGGATCTAGAGTTGGAGCTCGCGCAAGTGAAGCTAGCGTTCGTGCAAGCGCAGTGCAGTAACCAGGTTTGTGAGCTGCAGGGAAACTTTATACTCTGAACTATAATATAGCCATAAGGTAGGTACAATGTTTGTAAACAACTCACGACATAAATATTCCAGTACCCAGTACCAGTCTGTCGTAAAATTTACACCAATATTTTTTAATTTAATACCTGTCTGTACGATCTTGTAAATTAAAGTCAAAGTAAGATTTATTTTTGACAGTGACAAGAAAGGAGCATTAGAGTAGAATCGCAAGCGATACACTGTGCATACGCTATGTACTAGTAGTAGAATGGGTTAGAAATATATTTCTATGCTCTATTTTCTCTTAGATTCTATATTCGAGTACATGCAGTTATTATGCATCCTATTTTTGGTCTAAGTTACATAATTGTTTTCGTACTCTGGAACGTAAATATAATGAAAATTTCATTTTCAGGAGCTAAGTCACCAATTGAACTCAGCACTTCACGAGGTGCAGTCGGCAATGAATCAAAAACAGTCGGACACACCTTGGCTAGTCCGAACGCTTGGTAAGTCATATATTTGGTTTATTTTCTATATATTCTAAATTTATTTAGCCTTGAAATAACTTATATTACTATCGTCGAATCCTGTAGTATGAAAAAGCAAATAAATAGCTGATCATGGTGAAAATATGCTCAAGTTACAAATCATTTTGCTATAACGTTGTATGTATATATTTGGGAAATGCACCCGTGTATCGGAGCTTTAATAGCAAGTATACTTAGTTTTTGTTACCAACATTAAACATTTACCGTTACTAAATTGAAAGCACTAAAAATGTTAGCGTGCCCTTCTTTTCCATTTAAATTCTTTATTTTTTCAAAGAAATTTAAATGACAGCTACATTACATACGGTGCTGGTGTATTAGTTTAATTCACATAGATCATAAATGCGAAATTTTGAATACTTAGATAATCCGCGTTAACATTTTGTCTAAATGTTTGCGCATGCAATGTGGGGGGCAAAAGCTAGTATATTATTAAATGTTTTTTGCTTGGTGGACTTCATAAATTTAATGTTGTAGTTTGATTTAAATCATCTTCGTAGCTTTGTCTTTACTAATTTAGTCAAAAACTGGTTATTATTTTTGTATATTTCTAGAAGTTATATTGGTAAACTTGAAGAGCAATTTCTTTCATATACAAACTCCAAAACGACGGACGAATTTCCCATTAATATATATTTTGGGAAATTGATCCGTGTCGCCGGAGCCTTAAGAGCAAAACATTACCTTTATCTTGAGATTGCTCTCAAAGTTTATCATTCTAATCAGCTTCATATTCTATATCTATTCCAATGCTATTTATAGTTTCATCCTTTCAGGTTCAATAATGGAAGCTGCGCAGAACCGGCCATCATTCCAGACCTACATCCCGAACTTAGCTGCAGAACCGCCGCCCTCGCCGCTCCACCGACACCATTCGTTCACCAGCCACGGCAGCCTCGACCGTCGCGTCTCCGACCCCTACAGCCCCGACGTGGTACGCAGGAAGAAAGACCTCAATGCGTCCAAACGCCACTCGATGCTAGTCGAGTCAAACTTAACAAAGGAAGCGAAGGAGATCAACAGACGAAGCCACGATGTCACTATAGTCAAGAATCTGTCTATGGGCTGATGGGTTTGTTAGTACTGATTGTGTTTTGTTTTGGTGGGAACGCACTATGCCTTGGATTTTGACTTGGTACCTGCGAAAAGAATTTATTAAACTGGCCCGTGTACGACGTGAAGTCGGCAAAAGATACCTCAAATCCAAAAAAGAGGAATCAAATTAATACAAAGAAAGAAAAATCAAACTGGAATGGTAAACAGACTGTTGACAAGAGATTGAGCTTTGTCATTTGGATCAAAATTTGATCCGTTATATTTGGATGCAGTATCAAAATGCAGTGTTAAAAGCATATGGCTGGTTTATATCGAGGAACTTTATGTGCAATGTCATGGTATAGTGCGTGCAAAGTGCACATAACCGTTAAACTAGTCATAATTTTATATAATATTTGAGCACATTATAGTATAGAATCGAAATCTGAATGGTATTATTTGTAGATATTAAAATACGTATGTTTTGAATAATATAATTTATATGATTCCTTTGATTGCCATCGAAGAAAAGCCTAGTGTAGTTATGTGAAAATTATTACAGCTGGTGAAAGTTTATGTATCAAGATTTTTTTTGAGAAACGTTTTTGTATGGTAGCTTAATGTATGTTGAAGGCTTGGCTTTTATTTTGTTAGAGTATCATAATATTCATTTGCAGACAGTTTTGTAGTACACTAAATTCTGCAAATTCCATACCACATTGAGTTTGAATTTAATTTTGGGTTAAATCAGTAGAAGACAATATTAACTTGCTCTCGTATAGCTCATAATGTCTAACCATAAATGCCACGATAATGTTCTATGGGGACTGAACTCAATTTTCTTTTTGTCTTACAGTTAAGTTGGAAATTATTATTGGAATACTAACTTTAATGTTAATGTTAAACACAATATGAAAAAGAAATAGTAAATGGTTTACTGTCAGATAATTTGTAAAATTAGTCTTAAATGCTAGTTTGTTAGGTGTGCACAAGAGCTTACTATAGCGTATAATAGCTACCTAGATCATTATGTCAGCGAATGTTTTAGTCTCAAAACTCGGGACCCAATTAAACATTATTTATTTAGTTTTCAGGCTCTTACTTCTCACTACTGGGCAAAAACCCTCTATTATATTATTCTTATAAAGATAGATTATATATAATAATATTAAAAGTGTTATAGTTTTAGGTTTCGTAATGTATTTGTTAACTCTTAATTTTCTAATAATTGTTTATGTTTCGTTATCTTGTTCATACACATTCCTTTTCTATAAACTCTCTTAGTTATTGCTTAATAGTTTATTCTATATTTGAGCTGATGGACGTCCACTGCTGGACGTCTGCGCTACCGCAATCCAGCGGATTCCGAAATCTTCACCTGTAGGGCAAGCACGGGCTTTCTTGTCTAAAGTAGAATAGACAAAAATTACGACACTTTGTCATCGAATGCGTAAATTATATTAAATTAATTTCTTCAACTTCAATAATGTACGCAATGTATGGCGATGCGATGTCATTATTGTCTATTCTACCCTAGATAACAATATCGTACCCTAGATAACAATATCATACGTCACACAAGGTCTTAATATACCTTGTGTGACGTATGCCCACTTTTTACCTTCTGGTACGTAGCCACTTGAGATTCTTATGACCCAACGGCCATCAAAAAACGGCTCTGCGAGCTATATGACCTGCCATTAAATTTCTGTTAAATTTCTTGTTCTCACTCGACATACTAAAGTGAGCTCAGAGTAAAGTACTGCGTTTCTGTGCCATATGTAAGTACTGTGCTGTTTGGTAGACGGCAGGAAGAAGATTAAAGCATTCCTAACGCTACTGATCCGAGCTGCAATCCACGATTGACTTCTTTCTCTGAAGTTTTCATGACTTTTCCGTGCAATCAGACCGCTCACACGTGATATTCAAGAATCGCTTCAAGTAAAGTTTAACAAAATGTAAATTCATCTAAGCAGTAAGTTTGCCATACAACATATTTATCAAATTATTTTGTAGTTGGTTTCTCTCTTATGATTATGATTGATCTCTATTTTATTATAAAAGATATTTATTTAGATAAAAAATAAGTCAACTAACAATTCTGGTATGAATAAATTAACATATCGTTTCTGCTAGGATTGCGTTATGAAATAGATATTTTAAGCTGATTGTAGCATTGCAATATTAGACATTAATTTTGAATAGTTTACACTTTGTGTCAGGCTTTCTAAGAAAATTTATGTAAATATTATGAAAACTGTACTCATTTTAGTATAAAGACGTAAGCTTTGAAAATGTACTCGTAGTTGTTCTGTAGTAAACTCAAGTACTGTGTAACCGAAGCTTTATACATAAGCAATCTGAAATAGTTAGCGCAATAGAGTGAGTTGTGATGGATGATGTGTTGATTAGTCTGAGAAATAAACATTTTGCAGTGAGAATATACTGTCTTTTTATTTGGTATAGCTATACTGCATACGGATATACGGACTTCCCTGCATAGGTGCATGTGCGCAATCAAAGTTATTAGAGACGTTAACAAGCTTAAAGGAATCATAATAATCATATAATAAATAATAATGGTAATCAAAGTTACATATTAGAGACATGACACGCCTTTATTGCTTAGGCCGACTGAACAGCACCAGAAGGGATACCTCTTCGTCTGAGCTATGGCGAATATGATTACACAAAATAAAGTGCCAAACATATCAGAACAAGCAACTTTTTGAAGGATCAGATAACTGCCATCTATCGGTCATTGTTTAAGTTTTTACTACCGCCATCTTGTGTGGAGTAGCTGTATCTTTTAGTACTAAAAGCAGGGACAGATGTCACTCACTGCGTACTACAATGATCTGTAGGGTTTGCGTGTGGCCGTGCTTACGTGGCAAATAGTACTTTATCGCAAAGAAAAAAAATTAAATAAAACGTGTTTCTAAGAAATGTGAAAAAAAACTACCTACTTTTTTTTTATTAACCTGCAGATCCACGTATTATCAAATCTCTGATCTTAATTACCTTCATCTATGGGTAGGAAGGGACAATTTTTAATTACTTACAACAACCATTATATAAAGTTCATAAGATTGATAATTGCAAGTAACTTCTCACACATTTATAATCACCTGACAGGCTGGGGCAGGTGCGTAGCAGTCAGCTGTGTGGTTGACCTCTACACGAAGGCATACCCTCGCGAAAGCCGTGTGAACGGAAGTCCCCCGCCATTGCTAGCACGCGAAGGGTGGTTTACATGGTAGCTGTTTCCTGGATGTTTAATGTTAGACTTGTGGGATTTTTATGCGGGGTTAAAAATATCTTAGGAAGAGTCGTAGTGAGCAACTATCTACCCATGTTACAGATGCAGTATCGACGCAATCTTTTAGACTTGATTAGTTGAATGGTTTAGACATTTTTATGTCTAAACCATTGTTGATAAAACAATGTTAATTCTTATTCATGTTTTCGTGATTGCCTATCAAGATCAGTGTCGGTGATAGGTTTTTATTAAATGTTGATGTGTTGACAGGAATAGCGAAGTGTAAGCACGACACTATTCTTCCAGAATAAGCTTAGGAGTTACGGGTTCTTATATTTTTCTGAGAAAATATAGTACCTACAGTGTACGACCAACGTTCAAAATTGTTAATGTTAATTTAGAAAAACGCGGTAACGTACTTTTTTAAGGTACCTACCGGTTAACAGCTGGATCGTATGTACATAAAAGTTAGAAAGTTGAAATTTTCACACAATAGTATGTCTGTGTGAAAATTTTGTAGTATGTCTATAAAGGTGCTATAATCAACCAGTAACTTTTTCACTTCTTCCACTAGTGGACAAAAAATTGAAGTGAAGAGAAATCAATAATATATTTATTTCTTTTTTATAATAATTAACTGTATAAAATTTGACTTGTCTAAGTGCTTATTTTGAAAGCCTAAAGAAATAAAGTTATTGAATCTCAATCTGAATCTAACAATAATGAAGCTTTTATTACCTAAAATTCAAAATAAATGTTTTTTTGGATGTCTATTCTGAACAAGGTACAATAGTGTGTGGTGTATCTCTGTAGTATTTTTTTTTGTATCACTATTGCCCTTGTATAGCTGCTGTACCCAGAAAAAAAAATAAGAAGGGGGGGGGGGCAACTCCATACCGATTACCGATGTTAAACAACGTCAGGCGGTACCTACGAAAAAGTTTTAGAAGGCTATCTTTAGCAATTTTGATCTTGACTGTACCTACTGTTGTATTAATTATTATTTTTTAGGATGGGTTCTTCCTTACGGATCCGTATGCGTAAAGGGCAATTACCCGTAAAAAGTCATGGTTCATAGAGCATAGCCCCCTTCGAATAACTACCTACCTACAATGAGAAGGGAGATAATTTTACTTACCTATCGACAAACAAGAGACTTTATAAAAGTTTATATGATGTTTATCGACGAGCTGCTCATACATAACCCGTTTATCATTTCACTTCAGAGTTTCACTTACATAAATATAAATGTAGCCTGGTCATTATTTTGACAACCTTTTTTGAACAATGTCCACATTTCCGGCTGATTTGAAGAGTATGCGACAGTACCTAATGGACTTTTGAAAAAGGAATGTTAAGAAAATAATTTCAGACTTATGCGAAGGAGGTAAGGCTATAAAACAGTTAGAGCTATAAAACCTCTTTCGAGAGAGAAAATAAACTTTTTGAGACGGTTGAATGTTTTTTGTTTTTCAAGCAGCATCCTTCGGTAATAAAACTACTAAACAAGAAAAAAAAAGAACTAAACTTATTTAATCGTGGCAAACCATCCATTCAAATTCATTCAATTCACTTTAAATAAAAAAATTAGGTACTGATTTACTAATATAACGCGTTACCTATTTATGACACATTTTCAAGGTTTTAAGTTTAATTAAAACTTTTAATACTAGTATAATAGGTACAATATGAAATATTATACAAGTGTCCTTAATCAATAATCATTCATTTGATTTAACCATCGCTAAATCCAATTATTTTATTAGATAGGTACCTTAATATTCTACGTAAGTAAATAGTAAGGCACTATTCAATAGTAATACCAAAGATTATCTAATAGAGAATGGACGTTATAAAGTTAATAATGTCGGTATTACATAAGTAAAATGAATTACAGATTACCTACTTACATTATCTACAATCGAAGCATCTATTTAAAGTGAAAGTGGCCATGTTCCACCTAACGATTGTTGTGTTGGCACCCTCGTCACGATTTTCGTGCATCAACTTATTTTTAATTGCAGATTTGTTTTGATACTACCATTATTAAAAACAAAAGTGACGTTAGATAACATTATTTGTAAATTGTAAGTTTTATTGGATGTTAGCTTTTATAGTACGAGTACAAACGAAACTATAGATTCGATGTAATAATAGGTTGAAGCATTTATAATTTCGTATTAATAAAAATTTACTTCAAACCCTGGCCTTTTTTAAAAAGGTTATTCATACTTCCATAGTAGGTATTGATATTAAGACTTATACTCATTAATATTAGAATTAAACACAGTAAGCGTAAACCACAATCATGACTGCCACGAATTGACTCATTCAGTTCCTACTTATTAGCAGAGACCGAGAATAAACAGCTCAGACAGTCGGACAGACTGTAACTTTTTGTTTGTTTGCGGCGAGACTGAATATCTATATTTGCATGGCGGAAGGGGTGAAAATTTAGTTGTATTTGCGACATTTTGGCCGCTTTTACATTTTTCAGAATTTCGGTTCAAAGAACCAGAATGCAGAGTGGCTAGAATACTGGCAGCATTGCCATGTTAGATGGCGATATTAATTCGTTGACCGATATAAAAACCAGCATTCCGATCACCCGTAGACTTTATTTACAATTATATATTTTAAAAGCATTTTGTTCATAAATTAATAATATTCCGTATTCGATAATAATAATTTACAGTTTAACTTCACTTGTATAAGTTATTATTATGTAAGCCTTAAGAAACAAAAGTTACTAATTAGGTAAGTGATTTCAGAATAGCTGAACTTATATCAATACAAAAACTAAGCCAAATTTCGCCGGCTTCATTTTTGTGTTGTCTGTATGTGGGTTACAAGCCACCTATTATATTTTTGTGGACGGAAAGGCCTCAGTGAATAAAAATAGTTGCACGTTTTTCTTTTCTTTTCTTTGTTAGTTAGCTCTATATTTTTCAGAACCTTAAGACGAAAGCGAGACTTTCAAAAGTCAAAGACCCTTCATACCTCTAATAAATATTGCGTGACCAGAACGCCCCTAGTTTTCTATCAACATAATGCTTATGTACACTAGAGGGAATAAATATTTTTTCTCTACAATTTCATGAATATTAAAGTCACACATATTCCCCTTCAAAATGTCAAGTTATTTTCCGCTCTGAATCTGAATTTGTGTCTTATAGTTTAGCAGATATAGTCTATAAATGCTTAGGTATAATGTAATAATTTCCGTGATATGTTATCATCACGAATACGACATTCAGCCACGACTGTCTATTATCTCAACAACTTCTCACGATGAAGGTGGGGATGTTTTTACTCGTCTCTAAAAGATTTCTAGCTAACCACGTTGCAGTGCAGTATCTTAGCAATTATCTTCAAAATTATTATACAATATGTATGTATTTGATATAATTATATATAATATGTATGTATTTAACTTGATAAAACGAAATGTGCGGATAAACGACTTAAATTTATCGATAAATATCGGATGAAAATTTTACGTGTTGGCTATTTAAAAAAAAAAGCCTAATAATATTTTTTTTTATGAAAACTACTTCATCTGGTTTTTTCGTCGTTTCTTTTTGAGTTAACGGTGTATTTTATTCAAAGTAGTCTCATTTGAAAGCTAGATAGTGTACCATTGCAAAATCCATAAATATAATGGATATTTGCTTATTCGTGTATCCGCATTTAGTTTGATCAAGGTTCGAAAATACATATTGTCTAAGGTAATTTTTAAAACACCAGCAACCTTCGATGACCAGGTTCCTAGTATCATCAGCAACAACAACGTTTGTTCTACGACTAATTAGCCAGTTTTTATTTCTATACAAAATTAAATAATAATTGAAATATCCACTTGAATGTTCTTAACTCTATGCGCATCGCAACGTGTAGTAGTCTAACGCTCTGACATTTATTTTTTATTTACACTTCTTCATAAAATTTGTTCCACACAGATTATGTTGATAGAAAACTTGGGTACTATAAAGGTATGAACCCAGTTTTGTGGCACTAAAATTTAAGGACTGAATTTATTTTTATTGTTACATTAGGTAGGTACATTATAAGTTCTTTCTATGTAAGAAATTAAAATTTCCAGACGATACCTACGTTTTCAATTCTCTTTGTGTCATAGTCATAATAAAGAGTTAGTTCTAATTTTCATTTAATTTTTGCTCTCAAATTACGATAATTTGTTAAATAGGCTAAAACCATTAAAAGCCAGCGTTTCTCGATTTCATTCCGATAGCGAGTGACGTTCCGCTCCCAATACCATTTGATAGCATCTTGGAGTAATTAACAACCCTTTTGTTGTTCTCAAATGAATGCCAATGGTTATCGCTATCGAACAACTGTGGGACCCATCCATTCATTTTGGTTTTAGGTAAGTATGCATGAACATATATATATAGATTTGTGTCCGCGGATCCTCGGATCAGATTGAATATACATATACTACATATACAATACATGTCAAACGAAAGTTTTTTTTTCCTATTTGACGATATAAAAATAAACATTATTGTTATATAATTTAGTGTATTTACACTAAATTTGTCATTGCCTATTTAGGCAAAAAGTCACAAAACGTACTTTACAGTAATTTGTTTAATAAGACTGTAGAGCAATAGCTTTTAACGACAGTTTCACTGAACATATAATAATTTCGAACACAGTTACCGCACATTGCGATGGTAATACCTATTGATGAACGTGTAGAACGCATAGTTATTACCACTCTTATCGCGGAAATATTATAAACTTTTTGCACATATTTTTTCAACTTCCCTGGCCCGTAATAGTCCATGGTCTTAGGACTCAAAACTGTCGTATTAGCTTTTATTTGTATCTTCAACATCAACATCAACATCACCAGCCTATAATAGTCCACTGCTGGACATAGGCCTCCCCTAATGAGCGCCATAGATGGCATCATTATTTGGGGGTTATTGCCCATAATCCCCACGTGTATCTTAATGCAACGCTATTAAAATTATTATGTATGTGAATAAACGACTATGTACAGTCACGTACATGAACTAACCCTTTGACAAATGATGCATTAGTCCTCCATCATATTGAGCAAACAACCAGCAAAATTACGACTAATCAAATGCGGATACTAAAACTATTAACCTCAATATACCTCAATATACCTCAATCGCTGCAATTGAGTTTGCAATGCGCGTACGCATGCATACTAGGGTTGTGTCGCAGATTTTCCATGGGGCTTTCAAAAATATTTACTTAAAAGACTTATTCGGACCAAACGATATAGATATTGATTGATCTTTGAAAGGTCAGTAGTAGTAAACGAAAACTGTCTTTGTGTTCGAATTGCGCTAGCCCATACTAGCGGCTGTTCGTGGCACAACGGGGGGCTACAAAGAACATTAAAGGAGATCTTCAAATAAACGTAACACCACTATAACCACCATGCTCTTATAAAGACTCCCTACTCCGCAAACATTGGTTACATCATCCCAAGAAGCCTGAGATGAGTACACAGCCTCCAAGTAGGTCCTAGTTAGGTAAGTAGGCCCTGTGGTGTAACGAGGAAAACCGGTGCCTCACGCGTGTTCAGTCAAAGATAAGATAGCATCATTGTGCAAAGAGATAAAAATTAGGGATGGGACATACCTACAAGTAAATATTTTTTTTAATTTAATTTTTTGTGAGCACTATGTGATTAGGTACGGAACTTTATTCTAACTTTACCACAAGCGTTCGGAAATTTGGTCAAATTTGAGGCTTTTTGCTAGTCATTAGTAAAATTTCAACTTTAGTATTGTGGATAGGAGTCGTGAGGATTGATAATCACGTAGCAATAAGTCACATGGTGGTATTATTTTATCTGTGGTGGTATTAAAAACTTTTATTAAACTCGCCCTGCACAAATCTTGCAGATGAATATTAGAATTTTATTTGGATTACTTGAAAGGCATACTTATGTGACAATGAAATGTTATGGTACAATCGAGCTGGTCATTAGGGGAGGCCTATGTCCAGCAGTGGACTATTATAGGCTGGTGATAATGATGATGATGATGAATCGAGCTGGTCTGATGATGGGAACAGAACTTGGACATAGGAATTTCTAAACGAAACGGCTTAGCTCCGTCGAGTTTGATTTCGTTGGATTTGTCTTCTCAAGGGCAATGACAAACAAGATAAGAGTAATTTCTCGCGCTGAGTGTTTTGAAAATCCGTCGATTACGTAGGTATAAGTACTATAAGTACATACTATAGTACCAGTTATAGTACCAGTATACATATATTATAGTACCAGTTACTTTGGAGATTAGGGAGTAGTTAGGTATTACTGATATTTTTTTCGACTCTGTTTTAAAACGTCCAACTGATTTAAAATGTCCAAATCCATTCTTTTGATTTGATACCAATGAAATAGGGCTCCAAGTTTGAAAATTCGTTTTCTGACCATTTTTCAAAATGGGTGCAGCATAAGCATAACATACAGACTTCTCTATATTTTCCTGTAAAATAAAGATAGTATACAAACAAGAAAGGGGGTAATGGTAAATTTTTCAACTTTATTCAAAATATTTCGAAACGTATAAAACATATTTCAAGTTTGTAATCGGTTTTGACAATTTTTCTAAAAGTGCTAGATCCATAACGCTTACATTTTAGACGATCTGCTATCATTGGAGATAGGGGAAGGGGAATGGTAAACTTTTCAACCATTTTCGAAATTTCAAAAACTGTTTTGGTTTATACAACCAATTCCTTTCGTTTCATACAACTTTTGACTTTGTATGTCACTTTTAAAATTTCCAAATCACAATTTGTACTCATAATCTTCATATTGATTTAAATCTGTACAAGCGCACGAAATGTATTATTATTTCAAATTTGAAGATAATGCTCTCGTAGTTGAAGAAAACACGACAGAAAAAATCGAGTAAGGATTTTGAAACCGACTTCAAACTCTAAAACCCATGTTTTTCAATAGAGTTTTTGTGTATAAATTATAGTTCTTTTATCTATTTGAATAAAACTCACTGCGAGAACTGGAAAATTCCCACTTATCTACTGAACAATGTCAAATGCAAAAAATAATATTATTGTTTTGTTTATTATCTTCAGTAACTAAGAAAATAATAATTTAATAATCGAACCATATTAGAGATAGTATTTACAATAACGTGTTATGTCCTTAATATTATACACTACTATATAATGGTGTAAATAGGCTATTATTACACCACACACCGACACATTTCAGTGATGTTTTGTTGCGACATTTCTCTGTACTTCTAAATATGTAAGCAGCCGACAATATTTGATCGACTTGTCAGCTATGCGACCTGTGAAGACCCAATTCTTCTTTCCATTCTTCTTTAAACATAGCTATAGTCTCGTTGGCAGAGTTGTCACAAATGACGTAATTATCATTTTGACAGCCTGAGCAAACAGATAGACCAGAATTATCAAGATCAACATCTGTCAGTGAGGAGCTACTCGCACTTAGCGGTTTATTTTTCTTTTAAGGTAGCCTGGAAGAAATTGCTTTGAGCAACAAGGCCGCCTATTATAAGTTTTTTATTTAATTCAGATATAAGATTATGTACTTGTTTATGTATAGCAAATGTCAATAAAGTTTTCATTCATTCATTCACTAACAGTTTGCCAGCGCATGCGTATGCGCATACCAAACACGAGCGGTGCATTGATCCTATCGATCGGATCGCGTGTCGATCCTCCGTATTGTGTCACATGATCCGTGACTTACAAGAATTAGGTTCATGAACACGGCATGCTAATGCTTTCGGGGAATTATATTTGGATCATGCAAGAATTGATGTTTGTTGATCTCTTTTGTTTAAAAATAAGGAATTCAATAGGAATTCATTCCTGTTGGGAGGCGAGTGTAGCAGACAACAACAAATCCAGCACACGTCATGTTGTAATCATGATTCATTACAGCTAGGTAGGTATAACATTTCCATAGTCTGTTCATCAGAGAATCTCACACAAAAAGCGCACGCCACACCTCGGTTACCAGGCGCCCAGACAATGCTGGAGCTCTTCCGTCCGCGGGAGCATACAACAATGGCCATTGTGGCCGTACCATTTCACCTACAATTACATACATTATATACTCGCTATACTCGTACTGTTTTCACATTAGCTGTTCCTACATAAAAGCTAGGCGCTATTAGATAACTCGATACAATTTTCTTTGCTGACTCTCGAAACCACTGAATGTAGAGTCTATGGTAGACAACCTTAACTCAAGTATTTTGAAAAAGGATCGAAGCCTGTGTTCCATTTTCAAAATACTTGCTTGACCTGAGAAACAAAAATCGCCGAAATAAGAAAAGAACATATTCTATAGCTATAGCTTTCCATACAAATCTTAAACGATACCGGTGTCACGAGATTATCGTGGTATATAAACGAAAAACCGAACCAACCGGCAATAAACGCTACACAAGACAATTCGGGGAAAAATCGGAAAAGGTAACTGACTTTTTAAATTTTCAGTATATTCACGTGTCTTCAAAAATACCAGAATAGTTTTAAGCAGTTTAATAAATTAATGAATAATTTTATGGTTAAGAGTACTAAATTACATTAAAATAACTAAAAACAATATGTGGACTGTGTTTTTATGAGTATTTAGGTCTAAAATTTGGTTATAATTATGCGTTTTAATAAAAAGTTTCCAAAGAATATAGTACGGTACCTATTGTAGAATAGAACTCATGCAAAATTAGAAGTTGTCGCTACAGAATATTTACAAAAAAGTTAGGGATCCGCATTAAAAATTCAGACCACTTGCAGACCGCTAGTATAGTACAAATAAATAGGCCTTGGAGGATATCTCGCAGCGATAAGTCCTTTTAGACATTCCCAGCATTAGGTATGTAAAACTAGAAATAAAGATTCATAAAAAATCAAAAAGTCGAAACTGTATCGTGTCGTCTGCTGTAAAAGAGTAGATGAAACACAAACGTGTCAATAATACTACTTATACTACTACTACTACTTATACTTATAGGTACTCTTCTTGAGTAAATGTGTGAAGCGTTTTGTGCCTCGGAAACAGTGAACTTGTTTATGGTGGAAAGTTGTGATATGCTTACAATAGATAATATACTTTCGGAACGAATCGTAACCATTCGTAACCCATCACTTGAACATGCTTTCTTCTAAATCGATGGGATGTTCCTATTCACCACATTTGGTAAGCAGTTTGGTTACCAAGTTATTTTGTGTGGATTGTCCGGTATTATTTATTTATTCATTCCAATCACTTAACAAAAAGCTTTACAGAAAACCTTCTGTTCGCTATCTCTCACTGTCCACCATCTTTCTTCAATAAGATTTGGTAGCTGTCTTATGCTACTTCGTACCTTCCTATGTACATAGATAGATAGATAGCGTTCATTAAAATAAATTATGACATTTTTATAATTAGTAGCATCTTAAATCCTAAATTAGGTTTAGACACTAGAGTTATGTAATCCAAGTTACTTAATTTAATTCATAAAACAATCATAGCAATCCATTTAAGACCGGAAATTAGTTCCACGTAGGATGGCAATGGCGGGTAGGAGCCAATTTTATCCTAAGCTTTATAGAAAACCGCCAAAAGTCCCTTCCGCTTGCTGTCTCTCTGTCCATGGACAGATTTCTAATATTACGTTAGTACCTATCTAACCCAAGTATTTTCAATAACAAATTCATAACAAAAGATTCAAGACCGGAAATTACTATCACAGTTTCTTTTTTTCGACTAAATACAATCTATATACAGGAAATAATTTCACTGTAGTTTTATTTTTGATAGTTGATTAGCTCATGAATATTTGCCAACTGTTTTAATGAATTGTCTTTATAGTTATTGAAAAACTTTAACGCTATTCGTTACGACCTGTATAAAGTGCTAATTGGCATCATAATATATTGCTTTGTCTTGTCTCTTAACGAGTGCCAATTAGCTCTGTAGATGGGAAATAACTTTCCTCGGCATGGGAGTGTACGCCTGAGATTATATCTATAGACAGGGTCCCTATTCATCTGTTTAGTACTGAAATGTCACTTTTTGCTATGAAACTCCACACTAATATAAAAAAAACACTATCTTTGTGAGTAATGATAAGTAAATCAGTCATCTAGTAGGTATCCATAACACAGCTGTGCTTAGCATGTGCTAAGATGATGCTGTGTGGATTGTCCAGCATAACACAATATTATTACCTACATAGATCGTTTTTTTTGTACATACAGAGCAACCAAAACACCCGAAACAAATAACTGCTGATGGTACAAACATGTGTCCCGAATTGGAAAACGAATGCAACCTCCTTCGTCGCGGGCCTTCCCCACCTCGCCACAGAGGTCAAATGTAAGCAGTATTATAGCATAGCAAACCATCGAATGCTACTCAGCTGCTCCACTTTCGAGGCTCCAGCCCATCCATTGTAGATCTGCAGTGACCCGGGACGGCTGCAAGAGATCTGCTGATGTAACGCACTATGGAGTTAATGTTTCCGCCTTCGAAACCACAACGCTGCATCGAGAAAGTTGAGATTAGTTGGTAATCAGTTTTTGCCAATTCCAGAATATTTACCGCTGTAGTTGGATACCTATAACATGGACTTAATAAAAAGGTTTTAAGATTTCTATACTGGGTGGTAGCCTTACTATCGGTTACCGCGCTATTTTTTTAAATTGCGGTTATATCGCTCTAACAAGGGGCAAAACAGCTTTTATTAACAAAGAAAATTACAATAATCTAACTAAATAAAAGCTAGTACTTATATACAATTGGAACATTTAAGCTAACTGCCATACGGCGTGGCATAATGCAGCCAGCATCTTGGGTTCACTTCCAACTGGTATTGATATGGATCAGTTGAGCTACCTGTACTTTGTTGCAAACAGTCTGCGGTCATATTAATAGAGGACACTTAAAGAAATAAAAAATATTAAAGGTATATTATAATTATAACATAATGTCCTAAAGCGTCAGATTTCTGAGATATTCGAAGATGAAACTGCCTACAGCTCTATTTTTTTTCTGAAAGTTGGCGGTTTTTTTTGTACATTTTTATTTGTAGGTAACTTCCATCCAAATAACATAACATCAACTGTGTACCGTGATTTCAAATAAACCGATAAGAGGGCCTGAAATTAAATTTTATTTAATAAGAAGCTGTATTTTCCAACATATACAGCTTCTGTTACAGAAGCTATATTTTCCACAATTTACAACATTATACAGAAGCTGTATTTTCCGGTTCGAACAGTTATCTTCTGCCAAATCAAAATATTTAATCTAGGCAAAAAGTAAAAGGGTAACTATCATACGTTGCTATATGGGTAGCATTTTATAAAGTTCATTCAAGTTTCTGCGTTTATCATACAAGTTCATTCAAAACATAACACAAAACAATGGTTTTGTCCATGCAAAACACTGTTTGATTCCTCGCTGTTTCGGTAAACACCTCCGTGTTTTCATGACTACATATACAACCCCGTTAATAAACTGCGTGCATTTACTGACACATACAACCCGTCCCGTTTATAAACATGAAACTGCGTGCATGTACTGACAACCTTCGATACATAGCACTGCTATGCCTAATCCGTTAGCTATACATTGAGGTCAAAAGCTGCATTCAATTCGTCTTACCCATTATTGCAACACGAACAAAATCCATTGTCTTTGATATCGATTACTCACCCAGGGTTCTGTAGGCTAGTCACAAAGCTGATTTCGTTTCGACAAGAAAGATGTTTATCTTGAAATTATTAACTAGTACCCACCTATGAAAATTTTGCGTAAAGCATAATACGTTTTGGCATAAATACCTACAGTTTTGGCCGGTGGTATGACGTTGGGTCCAATGACAAATTAAATAACATATTACCGAATTTATGTACATTCTAAAATTATATCAAAAGTTCTTCATGTCAAATATTATACAAAATGAACGTTATTGAATTTAAATGAGTAATTTTGTCATTAGACCAAATGTGGGGCACCCGTTTTGGCCCGGCTACAAATGTAGGTATGTTATCTATTTATTTTTATTATTGAATCTTAAGTCTAGACCGATTACGTACAGACACCTTATTTGTTTTAGTATCACCTCAATTTATGCATTTATCTAAATCCCTCTCACACAATCTGCTTAGGGATCCAATTTATTCACCACCCGCTTTCGATCGAGCACATCGATATAAATAGCTATGATGCAGTGAAATATCGATCATTATCACGGTATCGAGAAATCGATAAGATATTGCACATTGGTAAGTAGAACAATAACTAATCTTAGTAAAATCTTTAAAGTAGGTTCTGTTATTTGAAGATGGATTGGTTTTATCTGAGTTTATCTCTACCGGGCTTAAATGTTTTTTTTCTTGGCGCCAGTGAGCGGATGAGACTCAGAACGCAATATTGCGAGACAGTATATAAAAAACTAGCGGTCCGCCCCGGTTTCGCACGGGTATCTAACAAACAAAGATTTTTTATGCGGATCCTTAACTTTTAAAAAAAATATTCTATAGCTTATGTTCGTTCATCAAGGAAAATTTTGGATTCTAATGGTGAAATATTTTTTCAAATCAGTCCAGCAGTTTCAGAGCCCATTCATTTCAAACAAACAATAAAATCTTTCCTCTTTATAATATAAGGTAGTATAAACTATAACTTATTCATTAAGAAAATTGCAATGCCTAATCAAATAAAATAATTACAACTATGTAGTTAGTAAAAAACATCTTATTTCAGGCAACTTCCGCAAAATTTATGGATTTAAAAAAACTTATTCTAAGGCTCATATAAATATAGTTTATCTCCATACATTACCATACCTACATATGTATGTAAGGCGCGATGCAGACAAAGCAAATTTAGTAGCAGAAACTGTGAAGTTTTAATATTTTGGTAACAAACTGGTTGCCTGTTGCCAAAATAGTTGCTCCAAAATACTTTTCTCGTAAGCTCTCTCTCTACAAATCATAGTTCTTAAGAAACTATTGGATCTTTGACAAACTACGAAAAGTAGTTCCTCTCGATCAGCTCTACAAGGCGCGAAATGTACCTATGGGAAGGACTCGAAAACGAAGGAAGTATTCATAAGATAATACCCATACTGTGATTGTGCGCCCATAAGGGTCATCATAAGGCGTCTGTTTTGTGTATTGTAAAAAGAATGATCACAAATAATAACATAATAATTGGTCTGGCATTATGAAATGTCGAAGATGTCTACAACCAGCATAAAGCGGGTTCCATCCCAATCGCGAGAGAATAAAATTTTGGTGCTTTGTCCTTTACTTGATAAAATGGAAAAATGGTAATTTTACTGAGGTACTTCCAGGTCTCCTACGTGCAATAATTAGTACAGATTCGAATCACACACACACACACACACACAATATGGCATTTTTAGGTATCCAATCGCAAGGTGTTGGATGTTCCGGTCACCCGGTAAGTATCAAAAGCAAAAACATATAATACCTATAACACGTAAACATAGATCACACGTCGCGGTATTCGTGTTATGTCGTAAGGTTTCCATATGCAGAAAGAACTCGTTGTAACGGAGAACGGGGAAACTGATCCACTTTCATAATCCAAACCCTAAATGGCAACCAGAAAAGTGCAAGATTCCTTCAAGAGTAATGGATACCTTGGGCTGGATGATCGATACGTGATTCCATATTTTCTACCAGTTTCAGCTTGTTTCGCTCTGTTTCAATGGAAGCGTTTCAATGTCATTGATTTATGAGATAAATATTAATTCCTAATCTACATCTATGTAAAATTCGACCTATATCAAAAAAGCAAAATTTTACTTCTAGTCATGCTAAGTAAATAGGCATGCAAATCTTTGCATTTATTAAATTCAATGCGTTTATTACAGACCAAAGATAAATTATATACATAAATAAATCAGAATGTCCATATTCCAGATATATTAGAATCAATACAAAATCAAAATCATCGTAAAAATTATTCATACCAAAAGTGTTGCGGATACCAAACTGGTTTTGATGCAATTATCCGCAAAAAACTGCCTCCCTGATCCGCAGAATACGGGATAGTCGCAACATCATCCTGATGACATTATCTAATAGAAGTTCCTCATCATTCTGGATAAGCCTTATCCGGAATGCGATATTGGGAGTAATTTACTTTTATTTTAATACCTTATTACACCTAGGTTATTAAACTTTTATTTTTATGTGCTAGTAACACTATGGTTTGTATATTGTCCAAAATAAACAAATTTTAAAGTAAATCCACTCGTGAGTCAGCACACATTCCTGATGCGCTGTAGAAGCGCAACTTTATAACATTAGCGTCATATCATATTAGTACGAGTATGTTGTGATCCGTTACGAGTTCTTTCTGGGAGTGATACGAGTACTACGTAGTTCGTAGGACCTGAGCTAGCTTACTAAAGCGTCTATAAAATGGGATGTTCGTCAGTGAACGCTTGCTTTCGATTCATTTGAAAATGTTGATACAATACAATATTTTCTCGAAAGTTTCTGAGTCACAGCTCACAGTGAAAAAATTCCTTTATAGTATGAACTTAATACCTTTTTAAATATCAAAACCGCTTAAAAGTTTCTAATCTCCTTTTGAAAGAGAAAGGATTTGCCAGAAGATCCCTTTCAAGCCACTTTCACCTTTATCTGGCGACAGCTGCCTGATAAACTTAAAACAATGCTGTGACATCCAAATAACATCTCGATAAAAGATAACAGTCACACAGATGAAAACGTGACAAAAAATTATGATAACTTTTTGCAGCAGCGAAAAAATTTAAGCATCTACGTTATTTTGCTTTTAAAATTATTTTTCAGACTTCTGTCTCCTCTGACTGCGTCCAGCTAGATATTTATATTGTTTAACGCCCCTATTAGTGTTGTGACCTTAATTTGATAAAAATTAATAGTTTTTATAAAGATTATTGTATATTCGATAAGGCTTCCATTTTTACAGGTACCCCAGATTGTTTTCTGATCGATCAACCATTAAATCAAACTCAATCAAACGTGCACGTTGAAAGTAACATGACTCTTCAGTCTTCAGGAAACTATGCCAGTAAGGCACTGACCTGACGGAGATCCAATTAGCTACAAAACAGGCCTGAAGCCTGAATGTAGGTCGGTGATTCGTCTGCACTTACGTAATTTTAGCCTTGACCTAAAAATCAGTGCAACAATGCAAGTCAGTCTATCACTGTCCACAGGGAAAGGATTGGGCAATCCATTGAGAAATGAACTGTTTGTTATTGTTGCAGTTGCACGTACCTACTGATTGATTATAGTTTTGTTCGTTACAGCTTGTTACTTTAAAGTGGCGTCTGCGCTTGAGTTTACACATTTTAGTTTATAAAATATAAATATTTTTTTTCAAAATATTTTAAAAAGGTCAAGTTCTTAGAAATTCAACAGTCATAGAATTAAACATATATTATTTTTTATTTCAGTCGTTTCGATTTGCAGACTAAAGAAAAGGAGCGACGAAGGAATATTTAGCCTAGCAACATCAGCCGAGTCCCTTAAACGGCGAAAATCTTTCCAAGATTACTTGAGCCGTTTTGGTCGGAAACATAAAAAAAGTCCTAGGGCTCCTAGGATACACACAACATATAAAGCCCTCACAAAGCTACTTGCTGGTTTTGCATCGCCATCCAACATGGCAATGCTGCCAGCATTCTGAGCGCTCTGCCTTCTGGTGACGCCTTAGATTTTTAGGAAATAGATACCTATCGGTATATAACGTATGTAGTATAGTACTGTAATGTTCTTTTTTAGCCTGGTAGTTGTTATCGAGTGATGTTATGATGATCAAATCATTGGTTCAAAAGATATTCCTTGTAGAGTAATCCGCTTCATTGATTAGTTGGGGTGTGATGGGGTGTTATCAACATTACGAATTGGTTTTAAATTAGTTAATTTATTTGATGTTATAATGTTAATGATTTTGTTTACAAAAAATAACATCCCAGACTGTATGAGTTTATTTATCAAACTGTGATGGTTTCTTCATAAATCCTTAACTTCCTTACAAATATTATAAATGCGAAAGCTCTGTCTGTCTGTTTTTCACACCTTAACTACTGAACCGATTTTTATAAAATTTGGCACAGACGTTGTCTAAACAGACGACAAAGAACTAAAGTCATCGACATAGCTCAAAGAATTAGCAAACTGAAGTGGCAGTGGGCTGGCCATACTTCGCGGAGAACCGACATCGCTGGGTTAAACGTGTTCTTGAGTGGAGACAGCGACTCGGTAAACGTAATGTAGGACGCCCTCCTGCCAGGTAGGATTACGATCTGCGAAAGACGGCTGGCAGATGCTGAATGCAACAAGATGAAGACAGGGTGCTATGGCACTCATGGAGGCCTATGTCCAGCAGTGGACTGATATCGGCTGATGATGATGATGTCGTTGACATCAGAATATTTGATAGGATAGGATAGGATACCTACTTGCTCTGTGGATTGTCCAGCATTATTCTATTATTATTTCTAAATAAAAGAACAAACTAACTGTAGTTGCTTATTGGTCACGTAACAAACCTAACCTAAGCCCTAATCATCTTAATCTAGACATTTTATTGATTCCTAGGCTGCGGTCGGCCACAAAACGATTGTGGTTATATTTTCTTGCTTAATCTTACTAGAATGCAGAGAGAACGGTAAAAAGGACGATAACCTAATTTACGCAGGTATTTTATGCATATTTTTACCACCTGGCGTAATCTAATCTAAGTAGGCTTCATGCTGAGATTTTCCCTACTCTAAGAACCTACAAATAAGTTATCGTTATCCGAGGGTATTTTGTTTTCTAATACAGAACAAAAACAATTGTTGATTGCGGACTTTATAATGACGTGCTTATTCTAAGTTTCATGTGTTTTTCAGTTTATCTACGCAATACATAAAGATCTCACAAAGCACAAGATCGGAATTAAATCCAGACTCTTTTATTTCCAACGAATTAGCATTGCCATACGACGTGGCAATGCTGCCAGCATTCTTGGCACTCTGCTTTCTGGTGACGGCTTAGATTTTTAGGAAATAAATACTTAACTTTTTAGGAAAAAGATAAGTGTAAATACTTGTTCTGATTGTTATATTTGGTTAAGTTCAGTGATTTTCTACAATCAATTATATTATCCATACGTTTCTACAGAAAAGGATTGTTTTATTGATTAAATTTTATTTACTGTTTATTAGTTCTGCAACATTTTTCTATAACTAAATTCAAATTTTAGGAACAAGCCTATGCAATGAAGTCCTTATGTAAGTACCCAGGTGACAGAGCCCTTAATAGAGAGAAAATAAGAGTTAATTTTTCTTATTAAAGTTACAAAATTATGCATCTCTACACTACCACCATTTACTAATTATTACCTCATCTTAATCAATCAATGAAGTTCTTATTGTAAGTACCCAAGTGACATTTCTCTTATTAGAGAGAAAATAGTAGTTAAATTTTCCAAATACACTACCACCATTTACTAATAATTAGGTACTCAATCATCTTAATCAATCAATAAAGTTTTTTGTAAGTACAAGTGACATATCTCTTAATAGAGAGAAAATAGTAGTTAAATTTTCCAAATACACTACCACCATTTACTAATTATTACCTCATCTTAATCAACGTATGTTAGTCTACTGGACATAGACACCAAAACGCCGTATCTTCAGTTTGTTGCATCCGTCTATTACCCCAGTCTAGAGAAATTCTTAAGCAAGCCTCGTTAAGAAATATTTAGACTAATAATTGAAGAACAGCGCCTTCCTTTGATGTCTGCTAAAAACACTAATTCATCAAATAAACCAAGCTGTGAGCAATTCCTTGCAAAACCTATAGGTAAACCACATTATACTTGCCCAGATTGCTATTGCTATTTTAATTAGGACCCTAATAAGGCAGGAATTCGGTGCATTTTAATGGCACAGCAAAGCTCGGGCCAGGCACGTTCAAATGTTTGGAAACATACCATCGTAGTACTTTGTTTGATTCTGGATCCCCGCCAATCACGTGGTCGCGTGTCTAGGGGAGATTAAACTGTTTAGTTTTATTGAATTTTCTGGATTAGTGAACTTTTTCTGAGTTCTACAAATAAGAAAACTTCAGTTTTGTTGAAAGTATCTTGGGGTGTAACTGGAAAAGACATGAATCAAGTTCGAATAAAAGGTAACAACATCAAATCACAAATCTATCTCTCTACTTATTTTGCATTGCGTAACTGGATAGGTATGTTGTTTCTAATTTAGTATTTGTTACCTTCTATACAATATTTTTTGCAAATAAATATCTATATTTAATGACTAAACTACTGTGACTCGGCAACCGTTACGTTATGTCGCCCTCCGACCAGATGATGAAGATCTGCGAAAAACTGCAGGCTGGATGCGGCTCATTTGGTTAGGCCTATGTTCAGATTGTTAAGCTATCTACTAGACTGATGATGATAATTATGACTAAGCTACTAGATCTCATATGTGAAAAAGTAAGTTTCCAAAATATAAACGACTAGAGTCGTTAAAAAGGTGACTAAAAATACACCAAAAAAAAAACCTCTACGTCTCTACAACTCTTCTATTTTCCAACAGTCGTACTAAAACAAATCGGTAGTGTGCCTATTCGTGTGTGTGTAATGCGTGGGAATGTGAAACGGCAAGATAATAGCGATGTAGGTATGTACCTATACAGTGAGATAATCGTTTGTTTCTTTTTGAAATCGTTTCCGACTTGCTTGGAGAGGGAACTGTCTCGAATTTTATGATGAATTGACCATCATTCTAGGTACCTACACTTCTAACTGGTATTGATATGGATCAGTTGGGCTACCTGTAGTTTGTTTACAGCAGTCTGCAGTTAGCTCAATTATTTCAATTAAATAAATAAATTATGCTGGACAATCTACACAACATTACTTAGCTCAAGCTAAGCAGAGCTTGAGCTAAGTAATGCCGTTATGATGATTGATACAATATATTAAATAGATGAATATTTTTTATTATATATAAAAAACGACCAGAACACCCTTAACTATCTGCAGGTCGTAAAAACATTTGTCCCGAGACGGGAATCGAACCCGCAACCTCCTGCGTCGCAGGCGGACCTTCACCTACCGCCACAGAGGTCGTCAAAATTGTAAATACTAGTTTGTAATTTGATTATATAATTGTATTTTTTTTTTATTACCACAAAACACGAGACCCCCTTACGTAATTCAGAAGTAAAATTACACGTAACAAAATAGAAATTATAAAATTATTCTCGGTCAGAGCTAAAGTTCATCCGTTACATGATAATTTCTTTATTTCGTAACTCTGTGTAATAAATTTAACAATAAGGCATTTACTTTTATTTTCACAGAAAGGTCAAAGCTCCATTGCAATTACAAAATGCCTTTGGTTCTTGTACGCGGTCGTAGATACGTGAACCATTTTGATTTCGATCTAAAAAAATCACTCGTCAGAAATAGTTTTCACAGAAAGGTCAAAGTTCCATTCCAATTACAAAACACCTCGTCGTGGTCGTTGATACGTGAACTATTTTAATTTCAATACATCAGTAGCAAAAAACATTACCACTCTGTGAAGCCTATGGAATTTTCCATTTTTTTTATTTAGGGCTGATTTGTAAAACATGAAAAATATGAAATCTTGTGAAATAGTGAGCTGTGCTACATATAGATTATTTGCAAGTCTGCAGTTAGATCAACTGTAAATACAAGTATGTAGCATAGTAGCATATTCTCTATTTATCTGTTATTTACATGTAGTTTTCAGCAAAATTATGCAAAGCGATACAAAAAGAAACTTTTACCCTCAAATAGTTGTGACACTGTGTTTATTTCTTGCTGCGCCAACTATAACGGAGGTGCACGCAACGTGAATCGATTATTTTAACATTAACTTTTACAAAGTGTTGTTATAATCGCTCGGTCGATAGTTTTGTGCTTACATGTTCTTAGTATAATGCGGTTCTTGACAGCAGTATAATATAAAATTGTATAAAATAAAGGATGTTGTTCACTTAGTTTTACGTGACCGTGGAAGAAGGGGTTTGTTCTATGCAATTCAATATTTTATATGTACATTATTTTGTTGGTATGAATTACAACTTTTGGTTATTTATCTGTGAAAATTTTCTATAATAAAAGTTTTCCTTTAAATAAATAATAGCAAAGTAATAAAACGAAACGCTTATTTACTGGCTACGGTTAATATTCGAAGTTGTTTCCAAATCAATGCTCGTTACGTCAAGAAAAAAAATATAAAGCCACTCCAATCTCCAATAAGGACTCATAGACGCGGTATGGAAAGATGGTACTCGGATTTATTATTGGAGAAATAGTGGTAGCTTTTGGCGCTTTTGGTAGCTTTTGGCGTCAAAGATCTAGTAGTCTAAACGGGTTCTCCTTTTTCATTGTTTTGCATCGAGATAAATTTATGTAACATACAAGTCTAACAACATACACCCTGTATAAAGTTATGCGGAAACCGAGTCCTGTCTTCATAATGGATCCAGAAGTGGGAATAAACTGCTCAGTCCTTGTATAATCTACCGCGAGCTCTCTTTATGATAAATGAATGTCGACTTCTTTCCTGATTGGGCTCAATTTCATAGATTCATTAGAAAAATAAAATATATAAAGTCTGTTTGGATTATAGGGCCTAAGACAGAAAAAGTTGGCCGTTCGATCATAAGATTGTGTCCATTAAAAAAATTCGATGGACTTGAGGTACTCTACTTTTCCTGAAAGAAGTCTCTCTACATGAACAATAAGCACAAGTTAATTACATACAGTCATTTTCTTGATAAACCGACTTGCGACAAATGTCAGTCATTGTTTATACAAGTTGCCAGACTTTCTCCAACTTTGAAAGTGTGGTAACAGCACGTAAGAAGGGTAATCGTGATCCGTATGACGATTAACGCCATAAAAACTCACGAATAGTAAATGAAATGGTTCTGTTCTGTCTGTTACAATGCCCCCGGGCTATGATTTCGGCGAGACAAGATAATTTAATATTAGAGGCGACTGCGTCTGAACTGGTAGGTGCTGTACGAAAACAAAAAAATGCAGTCTGCAAATACCACTAAGCAAGAATGTGTCATGTCTGGATTGCATCTCTGTCAATCTGTCACGTGAGCGTCTCCAAAAGGCGATGATCTTCGGCACTTCGATTTCCGTCGTGTTGGGGCGAAGGCCCGGAGGAGTGGAGCCGGTGTTCTTGCCCGCGCCCGGAGAGATCGCGGCGCGCAACGCACGCTCGCTGCCCGCGCGCCAGTAGTTCGCCGCTCCCCGCCGCGCGCGCGCGTCCATACTCAGTGAAAGGCGCCCGACCGGCCGCACACCCGACCGTTATCGCCCTAAATGACCACCTAATGGACGAAAGAAGAGGTAGCCCAGCCCGTGCATGCTCGTGCTTATAGTGTAGTTTGTGGAGTGCAGTGTTGTGTTCATGTCCAAATGGAGGAGGTTCACATATCGGACTGGCCCGAGCCGCCAGGCTCTCATGCATGGCTGCCCGCTTACGGCTTCCAGCATGATCTGGTGGATAAGGATGCTGAGTACTTTGGCACTAACGGTGAGTGCTTGGTTTGTGCCTAAGCTATGATGACGCCTGTGTTCCGTAGTGACGTGCTAAATGTGCAGTTTCTAGCCATTGTTGAGCTTTGGCGAGCCGGAATGTGGTGCATAGCCGGCTCTGTAATTATCCGCCTTTTACCTCGTTAGAGTGTTTGATGTGTTGCGAACAGCCGATGCCATCATGAGGGCAATTGCCACATCTCATGGATGTGTGCACACGGGTTTCGTAAACTGGTTTCTAGCTCGGGCTTATTGGAGAATTCCTGTTAGCGCACTTATCACTTTTTAAAAAATATTTTGCACCAAAAACCGAGTTGCTAAAAGTATGTCCTGTTGCTTTACAAGTAGGTGTAATCAAAGATGACTCAGACGAGATTGTCGTATCTTACAAAACCGATATGACCTCCGGTAGGGAACCAGACAGAACACGATTGTAATTTATCTTGAGCCGGTAACACGGCTAATTAAGACACTGGATTCGAACAATCGCCGAATAATATTAAGTAATCTCATTGTGCGAATTCAAGCCCAGGTATACTATTGTTAAAGAAACGAATAATTACTCTAATTCGAGCCTAACAATAGCGGGAACTTGCAAAAGCGATAAAGATACTAACTGAGATCACGCTCTAAAAATAAAACTGCAAATTTACAACCTTACAAAAACAAAATGATAAACTCAAGACATTTGGAATGCAAATAAAGCGAAAGTTAACGAACGGAGTAAAAATGTAGACGGTCAAAATAACTTACCTTAATTGGTCGACTCGCAAATGACGTGGAAACGTAAAACGACAGTATTATCTACTATCAGAAATTAAATCTCGCACAAGAATAGGAAAACAATATAAAATCATCAATAGAACTGCATAAAAACTTTTAGATCTTCACATCTGGTTGCCAAAGAAATCACTGTTTCAATCATTATTCAGAGGAAATAGCTATCATCATTCATTTTAATAAAGCTGAAGAGAAACATGCTACATTTTTGCTCGGATTTCTTGGGAGAAAACGCAGTGAAAGTGTAATCAATATTTAAAAAGACATACGAATCATCTGTATCAATATCGCTACTTAAATTTAAAGAGAAATCAACTGAATTCAAGAAAGATATTGTAAATAAACACTATACAGAGGTTATTGCTCTCTGAGACTTGTGTATAAGCGACTAGAGACAAAAAAATCGTCTTCAAGCCTGTCCCAGAAATATTTCGACTCACGGTGTGGCTTTTGTTGAGGATAATTGAAGCTTGTCTACAGCTCAACGACCTTATTGCATATTCATGATAATCATTAATCTATGTGAGGTGACGTCATGAAATCTACTTTCAAAACACATACCAAACTGCAATCAGTATGTATTTTAGCTGCAGATTTTGTGTTATGATTCAGTAAATTTCCATAAAGTCAGAATTTTAAATATTTTAAGTGTTTTATATTTTAGTTATTCGTTTATTGCTTTTTATCAGATACTCAATAAAGTAACATAAAATTGGCCTCCGTTACGAAACTAATAACGAATTCATAAGATAATGTTTTGCCAAAAATCGCACTTTCGTGGCAATTAAAAAATATAACATAATTACAGTGAGAACACAATATTCCAATGATAAAGATCATGTTTATGTATATAGCGAGTTTCCGAACAATGCCCTCGCATTAGGCAGAGTGACGTCTGCCGCTTGAGGCTCCAAAGCATCAGAAGCATGTGGATCAACCAGTCTGAGACGGCAAAGGTCATCGCATACCCGTGGGGGAATCGCATACCTGTCTGAAACACATTTAATACTGTACCCGTGCATTCAAAAGGGCAAGGGTCTCGCAAGGTTCTGTTTTTGGCTTTCTGTTTTTTGTAGTGTGTAATAAAAACATTGAGTGGTTTGAAAGTATGGGAATGCGTTGGTGTTTTGTTACTCACGTTTTTGCATGTGAGGTTATGTTTGTTACTTCCGTGTTTAATTAGAATTTACTTTTTGTTACTTATAACGTTACCTATCTATTTTGTCCAAGCTGTAGCTAGATTTTATGAAAGTTAACATAGAAAACACTTATATTTTAAACACTTTCTCCATAAACCTTATCATCTCGCGCGTTGCAATGAAATCCACGTATGACTTTCATCAAAATCAAGGTTTTAGCCACAATAACTTGAAATTTTAAGAAAATATTTACTGTACAATCACGCTTATTTACCTTGGAATATACAAATCGGTCTATTGTCTGGCACATGATATACTATCACTACATGATATAACTCACATCTTAGCATTTTTCATCTCTTGTACAAATCAATAACAGAAACACACTAATTTGAACTGAAAATACACCTAACATCATTGTTGATAGTAGCAAGATATAACAAAAACGATCATATCATGTAATTAGTTAGAGCAGCAGATACATTTTCCCTTGCCATGTGCCAGATCTATTCATGCTAAGTATTAGTACGCTGCACTCCCTCATCTCATGCCAAGATTAACTAGGACCTTGAGCTGTCTCCTGACATTTGAGATAAACCGTGGATTCTGATACGAATCGCTGAGAGGACTCATGTTTGACATTTTGTGCGCAGTTAATGTATATAAATAAGGCCTATTTTAGTTTATCAGTTTCGTTCGCTGCACAGAGTTGAACTTATAGCATATAGTACTGTAGTTGTTACTTTAAATGCAAATAATTTTATTTATATGACAAGGGACTGCATTATATGACCTAATAGACATACAATTTCGAAAATATATTTATAGAGTACGGGCATAATGATATTTCATTAGGTTACAATTGCAGAAAATTCCCAGTCTATACATAATGACTTTCAAAATAACGCAAGCCAAGATTAGAAAGAGACAATTCTATAAACCAGTTAACAATTTAATTACCAATTTGCTAGATTTGAATCGGTAAGCTGGCTACGAATTGACTGCTTTGCGTGCCAAAACTTTCGTGACACAGAAATAAGGACACTTGGTCAGTTTAATCACGAACGGCTAGGCGTTATAAGCGATATTTAGTGAAAATTTATCAAGTGTGTCCAATGCACGATATTGGGGACAAAGATTTGGCATGCAATCTTGCATTCGCGATTCGTCTCTAGATTATCAACTACATATGTAGTTCGATGCTAACTTTTTAATTTTCCTTACTTGGTCCACCTGAATACATGCACAGTTCTTTTTATACTAATGCAACACAATCCACACAGCATCATCTCAATCAGTCAACTAGTACCTAACTAACACAAGCTCGGCTTACGAGCTAGACGAGGGCTAGACGAGCTGAGAGGAATTGTCCAGCATTATTATTTTTATCTAAATAATAGATCGTAATCCTCAGCTCTGCTTGTTAAACGACTTATAACCAATCGATCGATGGTTTAATCATATTTAATTTGATGGACATGGACAATTCACGGATCATATATTAGCATATTACTGTTTCATTTATCATTATGCAATGAACATCGAATCATTCAGATCTTCTTAAAAACAGCATCGAATAGAAACGTCCGGTAATGTATAATGTGTTTAAAGTTCATTTTATGGTTCATTAGATGAACATGAAAGTAAATTGAAAGAACGCGCTGAGAAAATCCGCATTTAATAATTCCGTGAAAAAAGAACGTTTATATTGCAAAACAAAAATTAGTTTCGCATGCACTTCTTATCGCTATCGGATAATTATCTTTGTACTATTTGTTTCATCATTCGTGATTGATCTATCTTATCTCTGTTTTGAGTCTTTATTATTTTATGTAAGTACATTGCCTCTGAAAATCGATCGCGATAAACTCTATAACAAACAAAGTGAGCTGCTGTCAAGATACCGAATTTAAATGTTATCAGATTTCAATCCTTCGTAGGAATCTTTCCTCTGGCTTTAGACTTTATCATCGAATGTCAATTCGTTTCGGTATGTATGAGTCGATATGATTTTACGGAGTAGACGCTCAGTATTTTCCAGTGGATTTATCTCACTTACGGTCAGATACGTCGACTTTATTTGTTCTTTCTAATACCGCGGGTTGTGAATTCATCAAGTTTCCAAGAATCTTCTGCGCGTCAATGAAGTGAAATATGAAAGTGGTTTCGTATATACACGATATAGCAGGTAAAACGTGTAAAATACCTAAAACTTTGCTATCATGTTGCTTAATAAAGTACTCCTTTCTTAATGATTAGTAATTAACGGGTATTTATCGCGTTTCTTCTTCTTCCTTTCTCGACGTTTCAACGAAGGAAGAAGAAGAAAGGAAGAAGAAGAAACGCGATAAATACCCGTTAATTACTAATCATTATGTGTTCAGATCGCGTAAGTTTCAAAACATTAACTCCTTTCTTAATTACGGAAAAATTCATGAGGATGAAAGTTTATCGAAAAATTATGGGTCCTCCAGTCCAGTCTCTTAAGACCATTTTCCTGTAGCTACACCGGTTGATACCTCTCCTTGCAGCCTCTCCAAAATCCCACTTTCTCAAGTGATTTTAGATTGTCAAGTGTTTTTAGATCTCTTCTATACTAATATTATAAAGAGGAAAGATTTGATTGTTTGTATGTTTGTTTGTTTGTTTGTTTGTTTGAATTGAATAGGCTTCGAAACTACTGGACCGAGTTAAAAAATTCTTTCACCATTAGAATCCTTAATTTTCCGTGATGAACATAGGCTATATAATATTTTCAAAAAAGTTAGGGATCCGCATGAAAAATTCAATAATTGAACCGTGGGCTGTATATTCAACCTCTTTTTCTATTATGGCGCGTCAGAATAGAAAAAGAGGTTGTATAGCGCACGGTGCTTGCTTTTTCTCTACGGCCAGTGTCAGTTTTGGAATGTTGAGTCAATGTCAAAAACCCCAATGCTATGCTGTTAAAAAAAGTAAAGATCCGTATGAAAACTGTGAAACCCATCGTTTTAGTGTGTATAATTTATGAAATTTTTGTTTAATACCCGTGCGAAGCCGGGGCGGGCCGCTAGTCATCAATAAAACTAAAGTCATTGTTGTTAAATCGAATACTTAACTGCTATGTTTCGTGGGTCAAATTAAAACTGTCTCCATTGAGCGAGGCAAGGCCACCCGACCTACTTCCCGGTGCTTGCATCATTGATCATTGTTCAAAACAAAGAGCATCAGATCAAGATCAAAGTGAATAATTTGTCATCGCAAAAAGCCATATGAGTAAATTAGAGATAATTCTTTTTTCTTTATCCATATTAATTTCCAATTTATAACTTTTTTCTACAATCTACAATTTTACAATTCTACAATTTACTATTTTCTACAATCGATGTGGCCCGGCGGGAAATAATTGGCTTACTGCACCCGAGCCCTCAGTTAAGTTTTTGGCGATAGGGCGATAGTATCGAAATGTTATCGTTTCGTCACATTTTTGTATAGAATTTGGAACAGCAACTCTATCATGGACATTGGACATGATCTGACGTCACAATTTTTGTAAGGGATTTGCCCTGACGAGTGACAAGTATGACGTCACGATGACGTCAAACTAAACTCAGGGCTCAATTCCTTAAAAACTTGCATACATAGGTACTTGAATGATTTCCAAGTTAATTACTTGATTTAGTTACAAGTTAATCAGTATAAAAGACTGCAACGACTTTAAAAATACAATAATTTCTAATATCAGACAGTCACCTCAGTGCCAATGACTCAGTATGTACTTACATGCTTACATTACTAAAGCAATACCAACACCTGTTTCTAAGTATTTAATTTACCTACCGCATATTTACAGAAAACTCCTAGTGGCCACAAGCGTGACTATGTCACGAAAGACTTCTCAAAATTTCATGACAGCAATTTACGCAATTTGTGGTAATCCTGGTTATGTAGCAGAATGAGAAATAGGCTATTTGATAAGACGCCTAGCAAAATAATATTTTATGATTTTTTGTAAAGGCATTTGTGGCAGGAACCTGGTTAAAAAAAATTATGCAATTAATATCAGATCATGGTGAAAATTTTCTCAAATTATAAATACTTTTGGTATTGTTTGTATGGGAAATTCACGTCACACGTCACCGGAGCCTAAACATTCAAACTTTTTTTTTTTATTAATAAAGCCTGTATTAACAAAGAAAATTACAATTATCTAACTAAATTAAAGCTAGTATTTACAATTGAAACAATTAAGCTAACTGCAGACTGTTGCAAACAAACTACAGGTAGCTCAACTGATCCAAACCAAGACCAGTGTACCCAAGATGCTGGCTGCATTGCCTCGCTGTATGGCAATGCTAATGCGCTGGGCCAGATATCGACCAGCAGCTCTCGGGTCACACGTCCTTTCGACCAGACGCGACGCTCGGATAATATTTTGAAAACGGACCTAGGGTCTCGTCTCGACTCCAAGGGGAGCAAATTAGTAGGCTCTGTCGATACAATTGCATATTTTTTTATATTTCAAGCTTTTACACTGTGCCTAAGAATTTATTTATGTTTCTGCCTTTTGCTACCTTTTATGCCGGATCCTCATAGTAAAAATACCGCGATATGGGTACACAATGTACCTACACAATTTATCAAGACTATAATTATTAAGAATTACTAGCACACAGCCCATCCTATGGTATAGGACTTAAGTTAAAGTTGTGGGAATACGACAAAATAACTTTTGCTCTCATTTTCTTTTTATACCAATAAGAGGGTAACGCTTGATTACACTTAAATATAACTCTTTGAATCTTTATAGCTGGCTTTGAGCGTAATTGTTAACAATAATAAGATATAAATAAAAAGCAAATCCAAAATACCTATAGCGATAGCAAGGATCGTTTTGCATGACGGTTGTCTATTCAGTGTCGAACAGGCTATTCAAAGCCCAGCGTTCTTATTATGATAGGGTAACTGTCTGTTCGTCCTTGCCTTGCATTCACATAATAGTGCATGCTGGTTAGGTACAGAAAATAGTACATTTGATAAAGCAGCAATGCATACCTATTGTTACGGTTTTATTTCAGTAATGTAGTATTTAAAAAACAATAGCTATTTTGTTATTTACTTTGAATTGCATTTACAAAGGACAATAGCTAATTTTTGAAACCAAAAGTGTTTTAAAAATCCTATCAATGTTGAATAAAATCAATCAGAGTTATTTACGGAATAGAATCAAGCAGTGGAATCTAATCAAACCGGGGTATGGATAAGAGTGGAACAAAATGTCCTATCAAATTCATCTATGGATTTGCGTGATGGAACCTAGTGGAATAGGGCATCCGTTTCATTTCACATGATAAATAGCTTCCAAGATCTTGGATATGAACCGCGACGCGGTTTCTAGGCACCTACTAATATCTCGCCGGCGGCGGCGGCGGCGGGGCGGCGGCGCGCCGCGCCGGCCGGCACGATTGCGATGCCGTTGCCGCCTTTTTGTTTTTTTGTACAGCATATTTTATATAACCGTTTACAATGGAATAAAATCAAGCAGTGGAATCTTATCCACCCGGGTTATAGATTAGACTGGAATAAATTGTCGTATCAAATACATCAATGGATCAGCCAATGAATAGTAATAGGCCATCTGTTCCACATTATATATTATATCTTTCAAGAGCTTACGCACTAGGGTTTTTGCGCCGCTCCGTCTTTTGTTTTTAACAAACAATCGGTCGACCACCATTGCTTGATTAACCTCATCAGCTGTTTGCGTAAACAGTTGTGTACTCTATAGACTAGACTAGACTGGTGCGATGGACTATTCCAGCGCACAAGTCTAGTCTCCATTGAGACTGGCTGCCGTGGTCCTAATTTGCTTAGGAGGAAATCCCGCAGTCCAGCTCAGTGATATTCAGCACACAATTACGTGCACTTCCAAACAAGGGGGTGTCGCCATAATGATCATGCATGATAGGCAGGTCGGTGATCAAAGCGATGGTGTTAAATACCCAGATAGAAACGGCTGGACTTCCTCAAGTAGATTTAAAATTTTTAGATTACAAAATTGTATTTCTTTAGGCTTACAAAATAGAAAATATAAATAATAATTTAAGAACATTATGAGTCAAATTGTAACTTAAATCATAAATTATTAATTATAAGAAATAAAGTGTTATTGATTTCCTCTTCGCATTCATGTTTTGTCCTAAGTCACAGGCTCCGTAGGGCTAAGGTGGTGTGTCAGTTTTTAAGGCGCTTAATTTGATGCAAACTAAAAAGCGAGCCGCTACAGATAAACGCTCGGTTTTATAGCTCTAGTGCGTAAATACCTGCTCTAAAACTGTCAGAGTTTATGAGACAGCATAAATATGACTCTCTCATCACCACATGGCTCGTAAAATTAAACATAAAACTTCCGCATCACACGTCGGTAAGAATAAGCTGTTTTATTTATGCAATGTTTCGAAAAAACACCATTGTCTTGACTTTGCTTTATATTCTCATTTATATGATACGTTTTGTAGATATTTAAGTAAAACTTTTACAAATAAAGAAATTTACAAAAATTAGTGAATTAGTGAACTATTATTTACATTGAGCTTACAGCAGACTGTTAACTTACAAACAAACTACACGTAGCTCAACTGCTCCGTATCAGTATCAATCCGTATCAAAAACGTCCCCAAGAGGCTGCAAGTATTAAATTTTTTATTAAAATTTATTCTTAATCAACTGCAGTTTTTTGTGTTCATAGTTGTTTACAGACATTGTTCTTTGATTATGACTTTAGTATAGCTGGAAAGAGCAAGTGTGAAACGTCCTTAGATATATGTAAATAGAAATGTGAAGTGTTATTTACGAAATAAATGATTATTGGAATGGTTCCCTTCATTCCGACTCCTTTTAAGTCGATTCCCGCCACGTCGACTCTTGTTTCGTCGAGTTCTATCAAGGCGAGCGTGTTGTAACAGCGCGTTTTACGAAGGCGACTTCTCGTTACGTCGACTGCTGGCACGAAGAGCCGTGTACGATATTATCCTAGCTATGTTTTCACGAAGTACTGTCGGAATGAAAATGCTCTTCTGCTATGTGATCGGAGATTTATTAAAATTATATTTTGGAAAGATGTAATATAATTATAAGAACGTTTGCTTTATTATGATTATTACGTCAGTATCTGGCGCTGGAGGCTCCCTCTAATCAAATCGATTGTTAGCCTCAATCTTCATCCAGATTAACGACAGGTTAAATAGAGTGCGCTTTTTTCTATTAATAAGAAAGGTTCAACCTCAAGCATAAATTAAAGAGAAGTCTATTCGAAAGGCACAGAAAGGTTAAGTCTTACAGGGCCGTAACCAGAAATACCTATACGGGGGCGGGTCGAGCCTCAGGCGTCCGCTGAGACAAGAATAATCATAATTCTAAGCTGCATTATATGCCAGTCCGCCTTAGGAAGTTATGGGCACCAAAACGTGACGTTATCCATCACCATTATTTTAAATGTATTTGTGACATCATATATTATTAATTAAGATCTGACATAACCTTTATTTATTCTAATTATATAATCGCACTTTGATTCCGGAACCACTTAAAATTTGTTTGTGAATAAATAAAAATGAAACCAGTGTTCCTGAACATGTTTGGGGATATAGCCCGCTATATTCTAAATAATAACATAGTGATTCATCCTTGTATTTAAATCACAAGTGCATAAGCTACTTTGAAATTTGATTGGTAAGTGAATATATTGAAGTTTCTTGGTACTTACGCTGTCTATTTAGATAGTGATCTTGATTACAGCTAATTTTTAATTTCAGGCTAGACAGATATACGCGTATCCGCTTCATCCAAGATCAGGTGCTCCAAGTTTATAGCAATCTTCTTGTATAAGATTCAAAAATCAAAAGTAAGAATGTTTTCAATACATAGATTAAATCAATTATTTAGGTAAAAGTTTTTTAACATATTTATTAATATAATAACCGCCGTGTGGTGACGGCATACTATAGAATTTCACCACCTCAACTCTTCCCGACTATTATAGGCTGATGATGATGATGATGATATTTATTAATTACAAAAACAATCAAATTCCCTATGAATTTTGTTGATTTTTCTATAGTGATTTATTTGTATTGTTTTTGATTTTGTAGATTGTTTATTTTTTTTTATTTTAATGTGATTAATCTGTGATTTTATTGTTTTTTAATATATTGATTTAACTGTGATTTAATTTTAATTATTTTGTTGATTTTTCTATAGTGATTTATTTGTATTGTTTTTGATTTTTGATTTTGTAGATTGTTCATTATTTTATTTTAATGTGATTAATCTGTGATTTTATTGTTTTTTAATACATTGATTTAATTTTAATAATTTTGTTGATTTTTTATTGTTAAATGATTCAACTGTGATAAAGATTTTTTTTAAATTTTAGTTTACATTTCTTTTGTTAAAGTTTTATTAAGTTAAAAATAGAAATAAAAAAATCTTTCTAATTAGGTAACTTTTTCGTTTTTTTTTAGTAAAATCTATCATCTTCATTGAAAACATTATTGAAAAATTTTACTACTGACTGTACATTCTCTTGCTCTAATAAACTCGACGACGAGAGACCAGAGCGCGCTCGACGTTATGAAGCTCACTATCAAGAAACTCGACGTCGCAGAACAACTTTACAAAAGTTGAAGCGTAGTCGACGTGCCGGTAATGAGGCGGCGCTCTGCGTTAAATGACTCGACGTCGCGGGAATCGACTTAAAGGGAGTCGGAATGAAGGGAACCATTCGATTATTGATTAGATAATTAGAAAACACAGTACTGTTTTATGATTTATTTAATTAATATTAAAATGCATGAAGAAACAGTGATGCAATCGGTTTCCTTATGTTATGAACTTTAAAAAAACTTTATTTAGTATGTACAACTAACATCGCATGTTCTAATAAAATCGTAACAAAACAAATGCAATAAATAATGCCTTTGCAGTCAGGTTACCTAATTGACCTACCTAATTGCGTCAAAGTAGGTACCGGAAGTAAATCAATCAATTGAGCCACCTGTATATTGTTAGCTACAGTCTGCTGTCAGTTTCAAATACTAGCTCTAATTGGGTTCTGTTATTATATTAATTAATTATTTTTTTGTTAATAAAGGTAAATAAAATTTTTAGCTTAATTTTAATAATAATTGGGTAGACATTTTATTGCTTTACTTCTATTGCTTTGCTTTATTTACTTCTTATATATATTTATTCTATTCTACAATTACGTAATTTTTTACCGACTTAAAAGAACTGACAATTTTGTACGGATCGTTTTTAATGATTCTTTTTATAGTCTAGTTCACTTAATTGGATTGTGCTGGGGTAGGTACAACACGTCCGTATCTAAAGTATCTTGGTTTTAAGTTACTTATAATAATACAGTTCTTACATTGTAAAATTCTATATTCTGTAAAAAATGAATAGATTCTCCTCCTATTTTCGAAGTCAGTTCAAAAATTCACTTTTAGACGTGCCCATAGTATTCTGTATCCTACCTAACCTAACATTTGTGTTACTAAAAGTACTACAAATTCATTGACCGTATTTAGTACCAGCACCTAACATGTGGTGTTACCAAACCTACGACAAACTCATCGACCGTATTCTGTCTAAGTACCAAACATTTGTGTTACCAAAAGTAACGTAGGCTGACTAGGTACCGAAAATCTGTGTTACCAAAAGTACGACAAGCTTATCGACCGTATCCTGTATAAGTATCAACCATGTGTTTTATTTTACCAAAAGGACTACAAACGCATTGTGTAGGCGAAAAAAGAAAGCGTACAAAAAACTCGCCTATTCCACTTTCATTGTGTTGCGAAATATAAATGTGCTAATTCAACTTTTATTGCTCTACAAAAGCTGGTTCAAACAATATAGCTATTGCCAATAGATGTATTAATTTTAAACCGTAAAACCTCTTGCGAAAATCATGTGAACTGAACTAATAGAAGCGCTTGAGTGGGAAAGTACATATTTTATTATGTACTTACATATAATTTATTTACAAAGAAAATTACAGTAGGTACATAAAGAATATAAAAGATACATCTACTTACATAATAACATTAATAATATATGTATATTAATAATTTTGATTTTGATGAAAAACTGAAAAACCATACGAATACCGTTACCACGTTGGATGGCGATTGATTGGATGTAATTCGTTGTCCGAAGTCAGCACACCGATCACATGTGGACTCTATAAGTAGGTAGTCTTTATATTATATTATATATTGCGTGTGCCCTAGGACACCAAGAACTTAGGGTTTCGACCCCAAACGCATCAAATAAACAACCTCGGTCATGATCAGCGTATTTTCGCCGTTTGTGGGACTCTTGATGTTGCTGTGGAGACGGTCCGTACTAGGCCCACTATAGCTATACATATAGATATAGCTAGAACCAGGAAGTTATTCAAAACAAAGTCATTGACTACCGAACTACCAATCGTGAAGATATTTACTCCAAATGAGATTCTCGACTGTTGAGAAAGCGTGTAAAATCGAATGTCATTAAATATGATTTACCGATCGAAACCAGTTCTAAGTGCAATGTTGAGAATATCTAGAATATCTAATAATGTATAACTAGCAATATAACTAGCAGTCCGAACCGGCTTCGCACGGGCACAAAAATTATACATTTTTATAACATTTACATTTTTTCACGTTGGATTACATTATAGAAGTTTTTTACGGATCTCTAACTTTTTGAAAATATTCTATAAGCTATGTTCATCAGGGATACTGTAGGATTCTAACGGTGAAAGACTTTTTCAAATTGGTTCCTTTGTTTCGGAGCCTATTCAATCCAAACCAACAATAAAATTTTCTTCTTTGTAATATTATTAGTAAGTATAGATATTTTAATGATGGATTTAACATGACAGGAGGCTTTACCCCTTCACTGCCCAGCCACCGTTCGACAGGGGTGGTGGGGCGCATGGCGAGCCGCGCGCCGTACCTCTTTTATCTGGAATATAGACATGCCTAATGGACAATCAAATGGAAGTGTCAAAATAGGCTGCCGAGAGGTATAGGCATCGTAGGGCACAATCCTAACAAAAGGATAACGAAGCAAAAACTGCTTCCTTCTATTTCCCGGCCACACTATTACCCGGGCACTTGTCTTTTCAATACAAGTGTGAAAATGTCTTCTAGACCTTCGTTACTTCGTCGACCATGACTACTTAGTTACCATTTTTTCAGTAAGTCATTTATTAATTGTGAATCCGGTCAGGATTTATTTCAGATCGCTGCGGATTCTGCCTCTTGGGCGTAGAAATATTTCATTTGATATTTACCTAGTATGTATAAAAAGATGCGATAAGATACGATAATACTAAAAAAAAAAAAATTTTTATTAAATTTAGATTAATAGAGATTTAGAAACACGTAAACATTCATTAATTTGAATCTATTATGTACATATTTTATATATGTATTCAGTTACCAACGAAGACTTACTATAGTACACTAGGTTTTGGATTCTTCTTATTCATCGTTTTTCAACTGTGACTACACTTAATCTTTTACATGGTATATACCCACCTTTACTACCATACCGTGAGAATCTTCTTCAAACACACCATAAACATGTATGCGCTGAACATTACATTTTCCACTCTAATACCACGGTCACTAATTACAGTTTAGCATAAACTGGTTTCCCGACTTAATTGGGTGGGAGGGTAGAGCTAAGCACCTATTAGTGCAAGAAATACTCGTAGAAGGTATATGGATCCAGTTTCAAAATAGTTATGTATACTTTAGAAAAAAAAAACCATAGAACGAGTTTCTATCATAAAGTTTTACTTAATAACTGATCAATCTCTTTTGAAATTTCAAAATTCTAAGGAACTTGCATAATTTGTCGTAGCGGAGCAAAACTGTTTTATTTGTGAGTGTTTTAATTTAAACCTTTTACGATTTGTTGACATTTTAAATAATATTTATCGGATATGTATCGCAGGGAAAGTAAAACAAAAGATACGCGATAAATGCCCGAGAAAAATTCTTTAATATGTTTTAATTTAGTCTAACGAGGTAACGTAGGTAGAATACTCCTTTACTATAAGAACGAGATCCAAAGAGGCCCAAAAGTTCTTACATGACGACGCGTGGGAGTACATTATGGATCTGTCCATAAGTATTAATAATGTTGGGGTCATTCGTGGTCAATTCTATAATTTTAACATTTTAAGATATTTAAAGAACTTACCTGTAAATTTAATAATAATAGTGCGATAAATTTTCAAAAAGAAAAGTTCAAAAGTTCTCCATAATATATGTAACTGGCCACACTAACTCATCATTACCATGCCCGCACGGGAGCTAAAAGTATTCATATAAAAGTATTCATGTATCGTTAGTACCAACATAAATTTTTGATTTACAATGAAATTTGCCAGTTCCTTGTTCCTTACATTTCATGGCGTTCGTAGTTCTCGCTCATTTAGAGCTCCATGGGATCGGGCAGTGAATGCGTTAAATTGCTGATTACCCACACAAAGTAGAACTATAGAAAATCTAAAGTCGCGTCCCACGTATAGGTACGTACGTCACAAGTGTACAGGCGTATTGAGTGAGACTCGTTGCTAACTGTACTTATTGTAGAGATGCAAAGTTTGCTTTCATGTGCTAATGACGTAAACAGAAAACATGAAATTATCACATTCCTAACTTTTACATAATAGACCATTAGCTAATCGAACACAAACAACGTCTCGCCTTGCTCTTGACACGCGGTCACCGCCACGCATATTAATAGACGTAAGTGATTCACATCACTATAGTTCAACAAGTTACTTAGGAGTCGAACGCGAGATATGACAACGGACGCTTGTCTTCCGTCACACTATGATCGAAATTCAAAAATTCGAATACAAAAATCGAAAATGCCGCAAAGTTAAGTGATGTGGGTGGTGAATTAGGGATGCGGTGATGCCGAGTCGGAGATATCGATGTAAGTCAAATCTATCGACTTTATATGAAACTTCTAATTAATTTTAATTGTTACATTCTTGGGTTGCTTTGTGCTTGCGATAACCATATATTCTAATGGGACTTTGTACCGTCTTATAAACAAAGAGTATTGTGTTATAAATTGCTGAATTGTTACATAAAAGTACTTTAGCATGTGTTCATACAATAAGTTTTATTAACAGGATGTTGGGCGTGCGGTCGATGGTAATAAATAACGAGCCCGGTCTAAGGTGCGTTATATTAATAGCTGAGCTGTTTTCACAAAACAGTTTCGATAAAATACCAAGCAAGCTAGTTTGGAATATACAAACATAACATTATTTTGTAACAGTTATGTTTTCATCCTTAGTAATTGTTAGCAAACCACCGTTGCAAAGCTCAGCTAAAATCACAGACCGTGGCAACTCAAAGCAAAATTATACTGACAGTGACTCAAAAAAAGTTTAACAAAAAGTTGACCTATTTTTTACATCCCATTCTGTCTGCCAGCGGAAGAGTGGTATATAAATTACTGGCCTACTTTATTATAATACTAAACTTAAAAAAGCAAATGCTTATTAAAAACATTACTTATAGAGCTGTCTAACTAAATACTTGAGAGATATAACCAAACTCGCTCGAACAAGAAACATAAGAAACTTAACTTTTAGCTTTACAATTTGAAACGCAGCAACAATTTAAAAATAAAAAATATGAACCTATTGAGAATGCGTAGTGCTGTTATCTGCTCAAATCATAATGCAGGTAAGCTGTGCCCGCCGGCATTCCTCGGATGCCTTGAATGCGGTATCACGACTGACATTACATGCCCAACCGGTTCCACATCCTTCGAGGTCGGACTCTTTTGTTTGTTTTGTTTGGTTGGCTGTACAAATTTACTTTTAGCGGTATTCGATTTAAATGTGTCTTCATTTGCATTCGATTGTTTGTCAATAAACTATTTTTTTATTTGTTGAGTATAGGCTATTGTTTGTTTATTTTGGGGCACAGCTTTAGTACACTTTATAGTTTCCTATCAAGCACATCATCACGATCGATTGTGAAGATTTCTGAACGCTTGTTTCCTCTTTACTCCAAAAAAATAGAACATTTTCACAGTTATTAGACCTTAGAACAAAGGTTCTACAATTTATATACCTACTTAACATAAAATGTCAGACAGAACCTATATAGTTAAATATATTTGTTTACCTTCTTAAACTTTAATGATTAATATTCTCTCGATTCACGATTACCAAGATCTTTTTGTAATTATTATTCTCAACAATCATCGCTTGCTCAATGAACTCATAGCAAACGTTGGCTCCAAGTTAGGTGGAATTACCACAGAGTTGTTCTACCGCTCGATTATACTTGGCTCGGCACAGATTATAAATATTCAATCCACGGCGATTTCTCGGCGAATTCCTGAACGCAGATGCAACCGTCATTGTCGAACGACCGCGCATTCGATTTTCAAATCGTTTTTTTTTTATTATCCAGAGACCAGTCAACCCTTAGAACATTGTTTTATTCTTCAATTCTAAATTTATATTAATTTCTGTGATATTTCTCCTTTAAAATAAATAAGAACGGCTTCCTTCCGCATTTTATATTTTGAAGCACAATATTATCCTAATTTTAAGGATACGTATTTTATGACGCAGTGAAAAGCTGTATCAGCAGTAAAAATGCAAACCATAGTAAAAATATTTTCAAAATATAAATAATTTGGTAACACGTTTGTATGGGAAATACATCCGTCCTTGGACCCTTAAATATAAAGATGGCTAAAGTTACAAAAGATACCTCAAACAAAATTTACAACGAAATATATCTTTGCGTCGACAGAAGCATCCACAATGCTTCTGTCGGACAGGTATTGATATGGAGCAGTTGAGCTACCTGTAGTTTGTTTGCAACAGTCTGCAGTTAGCTCAATTGTTTCAATTGTTAATACTCGTTCTAATTGAATTTGGCTATTTAGATGTATTTGTTTTGTTAGTAAACGTTGTAAATATTATTCTGTATTTGAATTATTTTATCTAGAATACGGTTACTTTTTAAGGAATTTGTTTACGTCATAGCTAAGTGCAGTATGCTTATGCATACTATAATTACCTATGCGATAACACATAGTTATATTATTATTATGATACCTACTGACCGGTCCACACTTCCTAGTTTTGTATGGTAAACACGGATATTACTTATAGTAACATAATAACTGCTCATATTCTACAAGCGAAATATGTTACTTACACGATTCCATTATAGCTTGATTGACTTGAGTTTTTACAATGCAATAAATTATTCGAAAGAGTAGAGATCTCTTTCGAATAATTTGATATTTACACAAAAACAATCGACCTTTTTTTGGGTTTTGCGGGATAATATTTATGGGACCGGAATCATTCTCTGTACAGAACCAAAAAAACATCTACATAGCTTCACAATTGTCAGAGAAATTGGCGAAAATATATGAAAATGTAAAAAATAAAAGCTTCTCCTCTATTGAAGTCAGTGAAAAAGTAGTGTTCAGCGAATTGGCACAGTATTTCGCTATTTACTTACTGTGCGTTGGCAAGACAATGAAATAATAAAATACATTTTAATAAATATATGACGTTTCAATGATAGCGATCAATTCAAGGCGAAATCTATTTGATACAATAGAATGATATAGGTTATTTAAGCCTATTTCAATAATTATCTCGTCCACTTTTGGACGTTCCTCCCATGGAATGGTTTATTTGTCTATTGTGATGCACAATACATAAAATAATCACAAAATAAAGTAAATTAAAATAATATAGATCTATTACTTGACTATTTAACAACTTAAGTGCGAGAGAATGAACATGAAACAAACTACTATAATATTTTAAAACAATCACAAAGCTACTTATACATATACAGTCCACAGGTGATCGGAATGCTGGTTTTTATTTCGCTTTATTTAATAAGTATCGCCAAGCGGCACTCGGCCTTCTGATGATGGCTTAGCTTTTTAGGAAATAGATGTATGTACTAGTAATATTATACTAGTCGTATTGTTTTATTTTTGTTAAGAACTGTGATTTTAATAAATGATATCACCCAGAGAATAACAAAGGAATACCTGTTCCTGATCTAATTTATATGTATTAAGTACTCATGCATACGTAGGGGGTTTTCATAACACTATTTTCACCATGCTGGGCAGGCGTAATACTGATTGCCTTGGAATTGTTGAACCGAAGGAAGCAATAATTTAGGTAGGATATGTTGATATTAAAAGATATATGCCAACTATGGCCACAATATTCCTAGCAGCTGACAATAGAATAGAAAAATCTTTTTTTGGTATATAAAAAATGTAAAATAAACAAAAAGCGAACAAAAAATATATCATGGAGGAACGTACAATAAAGGTGTGGTAGAAATAAGGTGGCTCTGCCTCCATGACCCTGCGGCGAAATAGGGGTTGGCTAAGTGTGATGAATATTTCGTGTTCAGCGCTTTTCGTAGCATTTCTTCATACAAAAGACTTGAACGAGCGCAGCAGCTACGAATACGTAGCAATAGCAACCTCGCAACGTGGTCTTTGGTTTATTTTGACTTTCGAACACGAAATAGCGTGTTTTGTTTCAGCCAAGTGGTGTACATAATACACCGAATTAGAGTAGTATGCACTAACTAAACGAAACAAACGATTGCGTATTTTGGAAAATACGACTTTTCGACGACCTCTGTAGCGCGGTGGGTGAATGTCCGCCCGCAACGCTCGGGGTTGCGGGGTACGATTCCCGCCTCGCAAGAAACTCGTACCTAACGTACGATCTGCAGATTTATTCCCAGTGTTCTGGGCGTTTCAGTCATCTAATACTCATTACACAAGCTCTGCTTAGCTTGGGGCTAGATGCTGTGTGGATTGCCGAAAGTTCGGCCAGTATGATTATAAACAGCCGACTATGTTTTGTCAACTTATCAGCGGGCTAGCGTTTTGACACACTCACAAAACCGTATTTTCCTGCTTAGCTACAGCAAAATCATAAAAAAACATTAAAATAAAACAAACAGATCTGAGGTATTTTCTAGATCTGCGATAAACGTCAACCGCAAACCGTAAGAGTTCTCCGCAGGTACCGTGACCAAATAGCGGTTATATTTAATACGGAATAAACTTTACTTTTTGTAATATCGCACGTGCTGAATTACTAAAGAGGCCCATTTAAATAATATACATTAACTTACTACTCGTAGTTTATTGTACTACATACTTATTTACCGTTTTTCATTGGATTAGGACGAGGTTATCCACACTCAGTCAGTGTAAAGTAAACTCAAATTTTGTTTGTGCCCTGTTAATTAGTAGTTTATTTATTTATTTATAAAGGGATGCAGAACAAACAAAAAAATTAAGACTTGGAAACTAAAAAAGTGGCCTATTAATAGGTTTTCACAGGTAAGAAGAATCACCAGGTATTATGCGAGCGTGTAAAATATGGTATTACCTCACAGGCGGCTTTGAATCCCAAACGAACTTCAGGCTTCTAGAAAAACTTTGAGCGAAGCGAGGGAGTAACTGACATTACACTCCTATGCGAGATGTCAGTGCAAATCTTAGTTCCCCCTCTTAGAATTAGAATTAGAGGGAGTAACTGGGATCCTGAGTGCGAAAGGGATAGAATCATGTGCTAGAGGAGGACAGTTTTATACACGATGAGAATACTCTACTTTTTAAACTAATTGAAAGTAAATATTAACATGTTTCCCGACATTCGTTTTTACTCCCAAGGGAATAATTAAATCGAATTTGAGATTTCAAAACCATAGAGCAACACGGGCCCCCGGCGGACCGTCTCAAAACCATAGAGCAACGCGGGCCCCCGGCCGGCGGACCGGAGGGGAGTAGCCATACGCAGCTTTCCCCTCTGTCAAAGTACAAGTCCACGCGGACCTACACGTACTATAAAACTAGTTCATTCTGTGACAGAATGTATCAATGTGTGGGTGAATTTGTTAGAGTATTTTTAATTTCGTATGTGTGAGATTCATAATTACAGATGAATATGTTTGTGTGCGAATTAAAAAATGAGTGCGCAGCGCAGATTCCCCCCCGCCAAAATTGCCTGACAATGTTGAATCGACAAATAACGCTATATAAATATCTGAAAATATTGACAAACCTCTAAGAGTTTTCATTCGATTTGTTTTTAAATCTAAACCTTTTTCAGCTAATAGAGCATAGAGCGGTAATCACTTGCCAAGGAACTTATACCCAATCTGGAATGCGCACAAGCTGCCGATACGCGGTCCGAGCGAGATAGCTTCGCGAGAGCCCTCTGTCCCTTTCAGGATCAGGATCACCAATCACAACAAATGAATATGGCTGATGGGCTGCCAGTCTAACTTATTTTATATTCTACTTATAATCTTTTCTTTTTTTATTGACATTTCAATATAGTGTCCAAATTATTGCTAAAAAAAATGTTATCATTCTAACAGATCATCATCATCAACAGCCTAAATAGTCCACTGCTGGACATAGGCCTCCCCTGATGAGCGCCATAGATGGCATTGTTCATCATTTGGGGGTTTTTGCCCATAATCCCCACGCTGGGCATGCGGGTTGGGGATCGCAGTTCGGTGGAGTTGTTCTGCAGAGGGCGCTGCTGCCCGCCCCCCGGTGTTTTTCCCTAAGTCGCCTCTTACGACACCCACGGGAAGAGTTGGGGTGGTGAAATTCTATGCCGGCACCACACGGCCATGCCGGCACCACACGGCCAACAGATACTTGGAAAATATTAGAAAATATAAAGAACGAAAATTAATGATTTTTAGTAAGACATGTCAAATTTATTTGTTCCTACCACTTCTACTAAATTCGGGAATAATCCGCCTGGCAACACTTTAGAAAGGGACACAGGGCTCTCGAAGCGCTTTCTCCCTCGGACCGGATTTTTCTCTGACCAAGTGATTGTCTATAATAGACTTAGGGTCATACACATAAGGTTTATTTTATATTGGTGTCAAATTGACAACGCACATTCCAGATTGGGTATAAGTTCCTTGTCACTTGCATTTAGTTTAGGCCACATGACGTACAAAGTGCGGTTTACGATCATAAAGAATCAAAATATCTATTACATCTATAAACCATGGAGGTTCTTGTATTGACAACACTAGCTTCTTCATTCGGATACTCCTTAGTGGTAAGGCATTAATGCTAAGCCGAGACCTTTTTGCTCCTGTAACACACATCAGTCGCTCTTTTTTAGAAATATTTTGTGTCATTGTTTTCTTAGTAATTTAAGTAAAGTATTATTTTTTTCACAAAACTTTTAAGTCTGTTTTGTGTGAGCAGCTATCTGGCAGATAAATGATTGTCTATATCTATTGTCTATACATACATAAATAAAGCCAATATTCATTCCCGTATAACTTATCTCCATTTGAAATCTCATTAAAGTCATTCTGACTTAAAATATACCATAAGACAAAAAAAAAACATAACTTTATCTCCCTTGATCTTATACGAACCAAAAACTTTAAGAAGACAAATTCTTAAAATTAAAATTGAGAGTAAAATTTAACTTGTCCCGTGAACCGTGAAAATGAAACAAACCGACAACTCGTTACAATGTTATATAGTGTTATATAAATTCATAAGAGCAGATAATACTTTCTACGTAATCGTCCAGTTCCTGCCAATTACGACTCAATCACAATAGAAAATATCGTTTTTCTATTGTCTATGCTCAATGAAGCGTATGACACCGATCTCATAACTCGAAGACTCTATGATTAAAGATTTAAGCGCGGTAAAAAATATTCAACATTTTTTGCGAAGAACCGACAACTGCTGGAGTAAACGTGTTCTTGAGTGGAGACCGTGACTCGTCAAACGTAGTGTAGGACGCCCTCCGGCCAGGTGGGATGACGATCTGTAAAATACTGCTAGCAGATGCTGGATGCGACAAGCTGAAGACAGGGCGCTATGGCGCTCATTAGGGGAGGCCTGTGTCCAGCTGTGGACTAACATGGCCTGATGATGATGATGAAATAACATTCACACAAACTTTCGCATTTATTTAGCAGACTATACGCACTCCCCGTTCTTGTAAAATTCTACAAGGACCAACTCGTCTAGATGGGTTAAGACAGCCAGGGTTGTTAAGCAACGTTAAATTTTTCAATTTTATTATAATTTGTTAGTACGCCTACCTAGGTACTATGTTAATAACCATAAAAATAAATTTAAATCATTCATGTCACATAAACTTTAGAATACATTGAAATAGATTATAATTACAAAATTAAATAAATTGAGTTAGTATTGAAAAATTTCTTAAAAAATCTGGACAAGACTTTACTCTAATTATTTTGCATACCAATGTATATTGGTCAAACATGTTGACAGAAAAATCACTATTTGTCACCTATTTTACACAATGGTTTGGCAAATAAATGACTTTTACTTTTTACTTTATTTTAAGGTTACTCGGCAATAAGCGTGTCATGCATTAGTATGATGCTTATGTCGAACCAAGTCAATTCTATTTCAAAAGTTTTTAAATCAATCAATCAAAAACAACAACAAGGAAGTTAGGTTGTAGTTAAGGCGCGAAGAAGCACGAAGTTGCCCTTGGTGGCCACCAAAATCTATTTTCGTATCTCTTCCTAAACTAAATAGAATAAAACTATTACAGAGGCATTAAAAAAAAGCTTATGATAGGTATCACAAACTGGACGATGGATTTTTGAAAATTCCTTTGTTAAACAGAATAATAACATAAAGTAGGTGGTGGCGCTAGTTTAGGTGCTGTATGCGCCTTAATAAAGAATTTGAGTTTTTTTTGACATTAGGACACGTTTAACCTTTTTAGGGTTTTGCCATCGGTTGCAAAACCCTTATGAAATCGCTTTGGGTCTGTTTTGTGTTTTGAATCCTTAATATCTCAGAAACTACTGCAGCTATTGAGTTGAAATTTGAAATAATAATACATTTTGTGCGCCCGCACATAGTTATAGAAAAATAAATGAAAATAAATGAAAAATCAAAATGAAGATTTTCCATACAAATTTTGGAATCGAAATTTTAAATGGAACGTACAAAGTCAAAAGTGGTATCAAATGAAAGGTACACGTTTGTAGATTTCAAAATAGTTTTTGAAATTTTGGTAGGTTTTATACTTTTTAAAATATTTTGAAAAAGGTCAAAAAAATGACCGTTCCCCCCCCCTCTATCTCCGAAGATTGCAGAGCGATCGACGTGATATGTACCAAGTGTTTGTAGATATGGATCTATATTTTACAGGAAAAATATAGAGAAGTCTGTAAAAATAACAGTTTTTGAAATATGGTCAAAAAAGGGCGGGAAAAATTTCTGAAGGGCTGACTACCCCACCGAGTTGGGTATCAAATGAAAGGTATCGGCTTGTGCATTCCAAAACAGTTTTTAAAATTTCGACAGATTTTTCACTTTTTGATATATTTTGAAAAAGGTCGAAAAATTTACCGGTACCCCCCCCCCCCCTTATCTCCGAAGATTGCAGAGCGATCGATGTGATATGTACCAAGTGTTTTTAGATATCGATCTATATTTTACAGGAAAAATATAGAGAAGTCTGTAAAAATAATACTTTTTGAAATAAGGTCAAAAAAGGGCGGGAAAATTTTCTAAAGGGGTGACTACCCCACCGAGTTGGGTATCAAATGAAAGGTATTAGTTTGTACATTTTAATACAGTTTTTGAAATTTCGATAAGTTTTATACTTTTCGAAATATTTTGAAAAAGGTCAAAAAATTTACCATTCCCCCCCCCCCCCTTATCTCCGAAGATTGCAGTGATTGATGTAAAATGTACTAAGCGTTTGTAGATATAGATCTATATTTTACAGGAAAAATATAGAGAAGTCTGTAAATATAATACTTTCTGAAATATGGTCAAAAAACTAATTTTCATACAATGGGGGCTATTTCATTGAGAGAATATCAAATCAAAGGTATGGATTTCGACAATTCAAAACAGGTTTTGAAAATCGTCTAAGTTTCATACTTAGTGAAATAGGTTGAAAAAAGCTGAAAAAAAATTGTAGGTACCAACCCACTTACCTTTAGATTAGTGGGTACTAATCCACACAGTATCATTTACCCACAAGCTAAGCAAAGCTTGTGTTATTGGTATTACTACGATAGCTGTTATACTTAATAAAGTATAAGTATCACATTACATGATTTATTTTTGTGTAGGTACTGAAAAGGACTAGAACACCCGAACAAATAATCTGAAGATCCTACAAATATTAGTCCCGAGGCAGGAATCAAACCTCCACCTCCTGCGTTGTAAGCCCACCGCGCCAAGAGGTTGTCATATACATACGTACCTACCTAAACGACAAAAGTTCAAAACCCTCGGCGCGCGAGTTACACTCGCACTTGTCGTACTTGTTTGATTACATTTTCAATGTAGAAAAAGTTTGAACCAAATAGGTAAGTCAAAGTAATCAAAAAAGTCCTGTGCCGTTATTATTATTAATCCAGGACAGTTCAAACTATTAATATATAATCTGTTCTCTAAAAGTGAGTTCTTGGGATTTTTCTAACAAGAAAAAGTCATATAATTTTCCTGTACTTCGTTGAGACTGTCTCGGAATTCAGCTAGGAGGGCATCATCATGTTCATTATACGTAACATGGATATTTTTTATTATATGTAAAATGCACTAAAGTTTAGTAAAACTGCTTCCTATTGATGCAACCGTTATAGACAATTTATGTGCTCATCATTTACAACCAGGAAAATGATGGATTACGAGGCCGGATATCCGATAATCTATTGAGCAATGAATTTATCGAAAATCGAATATTTATTTTATGTCTGCATGGATTAACCGACTAATCTAATAGTATGGTCATCAACTTTGTCATCTCTTTCCATCACAACTAATCAAAAGTGACTTATCGTCTCTTTTGGACTTATCGTCTCTTTTGGACTTATCGTCAGTTTTGTTCTAAATAAATCTAAAATACCTACATACATATATTAGTGGTTTTGTTCAAAATCTTTCGAAAATATATTAGTGGTTATGTTCTAAATGTGTCGAAAATATTTTTGTGGTTTTGTTCTAAATTAGGTACCTATTTAAAAATCTGGCATCTACAGCGGTAGTTACTACGGTGATTAGCTAAGATCAAGTATTTAATATCTTGTCAAATAATTCGCTCCAAATTGCCTGTTTGACATAAAGATATAAAATTAGACCTCTTCTCTCTTTTTGCTATACCTCTAATTAAATCTTGTATGGTATGGTACGGAACCCTTCGGGCGTGAGTGTTACACTCACTTGGCAGTATACAGTATCTACTGAGACCTAAGATCATGATCGTTATCTATCTGCATATATTATATTACATTGTTTTATGTATATCAGTCATCTAGTACCCATAACACAAGTTCTGCTTAGCTTGGTGCAAGATCATGCTGTGTGGATTTTCGAGCATTATTTATCTAGGCCATAGACATTCTTTGGGTTGAAGGGGGGAAAATAATATAGGGTAGAAAAACTGTGGGTTGAACGGGCACTCACAAAATTTTGTCCATGTTTAGACTAATAAATTCGTTATCACTATCACAGGTAGTAGGTATTTAGTAACTTTGTGCTATTTACTACCTACAAGGTTGTAAATAGTAAAACCTCAGCATTACAGTACCTCCATAGTATATAATGTAGGTCATTGCAGTGGACAAAGGTCATCCGCATTAAACTTTTGGCGCCGAAAACCGCCATGTTTGGCAATAATTGTAATTACTGTGTAGAGATGTATAATTGACTGTGACCTTAAACTGTTGATAATGTAAATGTAGATATTTTTTTGTTCTAGAGTGTATGGAGGTGTAGATAAAAAATACTGACTTCAGCCGCGTATTTTTTGTATAATAAATAATCAATTTTAAAAAGCTATGTTCTGAATGCCGTGTGGTGCCGGCATAGAATTTCACCACCCCAACTCTTCCCGTGGGTGTCGTAAGAGGCGACTAAGGGAAACACAGCGGGGGGCGGGCAGCAGCGCCTTCTGCAGAACAACTACACCTAACTGCGATCCCCAACCCGCATGCCCAGCGTGGGGATTATGGGCAATAATTCCCAAATAATGATGCCATCTATGGCGCTCATTAGGGGAGGCCTATGTCCAGCAGTGGACTATTATAGGCTGGTGATGATGTTCTGAATGTAGGTACGCTGAATTTCATCGCGCTCAGTGGTTTTTACTTAGGTAACAAAATAAAATTCACATTTCACAAACGTTTGGCGTAATAATATTAGTAGGATTTATTTATTTATTTGGGAAACCAAAAGATTGTAGTAGGTATCCTATCCGTTCGGCGACCGATAGTACGAATGATGATAATTAGATCCCACACGAACGCAGTAACAAAACGATATTTTGCGCATATTTTGACCGTGGTTTTCTATCATTTGTACTAAATTGATATTGATTTAGTTTTCTGTCACAAGCTTTTTCAAAATGCTTTTCAACACGAATACTAAGAAGACATGACATGTCAAACATGTCATGTAAAAACGCAATGGGATTTAATTTCAGTTCAGAAAAGTGTTTTGATGAAAGTTTACGTCTAGATAAATACCTACAATTTTAATAGAAAAAAAGGTCCAAATATTCTCAAAGTATAAAACCTTTTGTTACTACATTGGTATGGGGAATTCATCCGTCGCCGGAGTCTTAAGTAATACTTAATAAAATCTGAGCATGAAGCTAAAGACAGTTTACACTTAGGTATTCTTGAAGTATGTGCAAAATAGAATTAATTTTCAAAATCTTGTAATTACCTTATCTAAAATGTTCATAAACTACCAGAAGGAGTATTGATCTTACTCAGCGATTTGTTTGTTGACTCCACAAAAATAGAAGAACTGATAAGCACTTTTACATCACTTTTGCTAACCATAATGTTCTGCACATTGCTTTGCAATTTGAAACTTATCAGCAGTTTAGTCGAAAGTTCCTATTCAATCATTTTGTCGTTTGTTGTGTTATAGTGACGAACGCGCCAACCCAAATGTCGCTCGCTTCAACCCGCGTGTCGGCGCTTTACGCTTTCGCCTTGAGGTTAACTGTCTTTAAACTCATCAAAGCTAATATTAGATTGAGAAATAAATTAAATATGATAGAGATTACCCCGAGCATAATAACCAAATAATGATGCCATCTATGGCGCTCATTAGGGGAGGCCTATGTCCAGCAGTGGACTATTATAGGCTGGTGATGATGATGATGATGATAATTGTAAGCTTAAACATAATTACACAAAGGATTATTACAAGAAACAATAGAGTAGGTATATTAATTTTAATGGATCAACAATATAAATTATTTATACACTTTGATAGGTTTATATTACATTATAATACTTAGTAAAACGTTTAGATACTGTACAATAATTTTCTTTGTTCTCTTTTTAAAGAGAACGACTAACATAAATTTTCCAACTACTTGTTGTCTACTCCGCGTTCAAAAGTAAAGTGCCCGTTAAAACTGAGCCTCGCCAACCCATCATTCGCTTACGTCATCGCAGCCTCGCCATTGGTCGTAGGGGCTCGACCAATAGCGTGGCACCTCCGACCAATGACAGACAAGTACGTAAGAAATATCATTTGACAGGCTCATTTTACCGGAAACGTAATGATTACTATTTAAATATATCTAATCTAATAAATCACTTAATTAACTAATCTTGTTACAGTAAATAATATCCTATTTTATAAATACACATAATTAATTTATAAATCACTAGTTAAATAATTACGCAGTTATTTCCGATCGTGGATTTTTAGACGAAGATGGAGGCGGCGACAACATCCGACCTTCCTGCTTACGCATCCGTCCCTGGATAGCGTTGTAGTCTGATGCGGTTGCTGAGAACAATAATAAAAACAAAAACAATTTTAGAAACTTTCACATTACGTAAACGCTTTTCATGTTAGAATTGTCTACGAATTTGCCTTTTTCATGTACGTGTAGCAGACTAAAATTTATAATTCCACATTATTGATAATCAGAAGGTCTGTTCCATCAGCGGTCAGTTAGTTAAAAATTAAGATTGTGATTTACCCTAGGCGATGCCTTTGGCCAACCCTAGTTGCATATCATCACCAATCTTAATTTTACCCTGTAACAGATTTATTTTACACGGATAAATACTGTCACAAGACTATCCTTCTGAAAACCAATACTGCGTTCGAAGCAAACGCTTTAGACACCGTAGTAAAAAGAAAAAGTAGGAAAATGGAAATTGCAAGAATTTTAGTGGGATGAATAAATAATTGTAATACCTGACAACATCCCAGTCCATCACTCCACCAAGTCAAGATCGGATAATTTGATCCAAGGTTTCATATTTTCTGCACAAGTTGTTCCTTCATATTGCTTAGTAGACCTTTCAGCACCTCGCATATCTTTTACTTTATAGCGGTCACGACCCAAAACTTCGGAAACCTGGAAAGGCCCTTTAAAAACTGGTAGTAATTTAGTGCTTTGTCCATCATTAGATTGGCTGGGAATTTTAATGACTACCAAATCACCGACTTTGTAGATCCTAGCTGCCTTGCGCTTCAAGTCGAATAGTTCCTTTTGTTTGTCTGCATTTATTTGAATGCGATTGCTTACTCTATTTCTTAGTGATGTAACATCAATGGGTGTGTCTTCATTATTCTCCATCAATTTGTCTGAATCAGTTTGTAGCCGATATCCAAAAAAAATTTCGCTGGGAATTGCAGAGGTGGTTTTGTTAATAGTACTGTTAATACCTTGCTGGATACTAGCAATATGCGTGTCCCATTTGTTGTTCTCTGTTCCAGCCCCCATACTCCGTAAAGCATCGAGTATTGTCCGGTTATAGCGCTCTACTTGTCCATTAGAGCGTGGCATGGCCGTTGCTATTACATGTTGACGAATATTCTTAATTTGACAATAATTAATAAACGGCTTGGACGTAAAAGAGCTTCCTGCATCACAAATGATACGCCTAGGATTACCAAACACTTTAAAAATCTTATCTAGCTCATTAATGACCATTTGGGTTTTTGTACTACGCACAGGGGAAATAAATACAAACTTTGTAAAAGAATCGACGGTAACAAGAAGGTGAGTGTTCTTTTGCGTTGTCATAACAAAAGGACCCAAATGGTCAATATGCAAAGTATGAAATGGTTTGGCATATTTTGGTATGGAAAACAATTTACCTTCCTTTTTGCCGTGGACATTTTTAGAGTAGATGCATTTTAAACAATTTTTTATATATTTTGAAACAATTTTCTTCATTTTTGGAAACCAATATAAAGACTTGATTCTCTCTATTGATTTGTCCACTGCAAAATGGCCTAAGTCATCATGATTAGCCCTAATAATTTGCCAGATACATTTCTTAGGAACTACCCACCGCCTTCCGTATTCGGTACGGCGGTAAACCTTATTACCAAGTAACTCATAATCATTGAAAATCTTTTTATTAAGCTCGGCCTGACCTGATTCTAATATGTTTCTGATTTCACAAATATGTGTATCTTGTAATTGTACAGACAACAACCAATCTGCTTCTGTAATAGCCAACACGCTTTCATTGCAAGGGGGAGCTGCTATTTTAACAATTGGATTTCTACTGAGTGCGTCAACATGTTGCATCTGTGTTCCTGGTTTATGTATTGTATCAAATGTATATTCTTGTGTAAGTAAAACCCATCTGCCTACCCTTGAATTAATTTCTTGTTTGTTTAGAGTATATTTAACAGCATTACAATCTGTATATATTTTAAAATTTGATCCTAACAGATAGTGTCTGAATTTTTGCAAACCTACAACAATTGCTAAAAACTCTAGTTCAAAGGAATGATATCGTTTTTCCTCAGTAGATGTCTGCCGGCTGTAAAAGTGAATAGGTTTTTCACCTCTCTCAGTTACTTGAGTCAGAATGCATCCTATTCCATCACGGCTAGCATCAGTATACAAGTTTATTGGTAATTTGGGATCAAATATTGTTAAAACAGCGTTGTTTAGTAATTCTTGTTTGAGTTTATTGACCGCTAGCTCCTGCTCTGTCCCCCATACCCAAGTTACATCTTTCTTTAGTAGTTCTGTCAGAGGTTTAGCCATTAGCGCGCAATTTTTTATAAATTTTCTAAAATAATTAATAAGACCTAAAAATTGTCTAACCTGGTGAGTATTTTTAGGTTCAGGATAATCGGCGACAGCTTTTAATTTCTTTTTTCCTGGACGAATACCGTCTTCTGCAATATCATAACCTAAAAAGCTAACTGAGCTTTGAAAGAAATAACATTTTTCAAGATTAATGGTCAGACCATTTTGCTCTAAAACTTGTAAAACTTCATTTAGCAATTGAACATTTTCATCTAAAGTGTTTGTAGCTATTAATAGATCATCCATATAACAAATAACTTTTCCGAAACGAAGCCTTCCCAATACAGTATTCATCAACCTCTGAAATACGGCTGGCCCATTACACAAACCAAACGGCATTCTTTTGAACTCATAATGGCCGTCAGGGGTAATGAATGCTGTCTTAGGAATTGACCCTTCACTAATAGCAATCTGATAGTACCCACTTTTTAGATCCAATGAAGTATAATATTTACATCCTCTTAATTTATCAATTAGATCTTCTACAATAGGCATAGGATATTTTTCTTTAACTGTGACCTTATTAAGCGACCTATAGTCAACACACATACGTTTTTCACCTGACGGCTTATCAACTAATAGAATAGGGCTAGCATATGGAGAGTTGCTCTCTCTTATAATGTCGTTTTTTATAAGATCATCAATTATTTTACGAGTGGCAACCTTTTCAGATTCTGACATACGATAAGGCCGATGACAAATAGGTTTATTTGTAGTTAACTCGATATCTAACTGAACACAACTGGTTTGGCCAAGTGTTTCTAAATCTTTAGATACAACTCGTGGATATTTGGAAAATATATCATTCAGTAACGAAATGTGACTCATAGGATCTGCATTAAACCTAAATGATTCTACTAACGCTACTTGTTCACTATTTAACGAGCAAAACTGAAGGCTACTACCTACTCGAGTATACATTATTCTCTCATCTTCTGTGAAATTCCTACCTACCAGGATAGGACACCCCGCTAATTCATCACAGATGTACATATTAACATCGAGTTCCGCTGTATCTATCCTAAGGTTTACCTTAACGCCATGGAAAACTTGTGAACAGGAATCTATTTTGAATCCTGTTAACACAACTGGCGTTTCTAGCTCAAAAGGAATCAGTTTTAATTCGTTTGCTAATGCTGACGTTATCAGTGAACAGCTGCTACCCATATCAATGAAAGCCTGTCGTTTACAATTATTCAATTCAACATCTTTGAAAAACTTATTTTTAGGGTTAACTTCAGCAATAAACTTAACCTCTGTATTATTTTCCAACTTTTCTGGTTTAAATTTAGATTTTGATCTACACGCAAGCTCCAGATGTCCGTACTTACTACATAGGTTACATTTAACATTGTCTTTTTGAGTACACGTAGTCTTTTTATGACCAGCTTCGCCACAGCGAAAACAAGTTATAATTGCACTAACGGACTGAAAGCTGTTCGACCCAACTGCATTTAAATTCAAACTTTCAGGCTTCCTATCATTGTTACCGAATGATGATCGTGCAGGATTTCTATTGTGTTGATTGTTCTGCCTTTGAACAAATTTCTGTTCATGCTCACAGTGAATTTTTCCGTGTAAAAATGGAGCTAGCTCATCGCAGTACCGAAAATTGCCGGCTTCTGCCGCTGTACTTATATTGATGTCACCAATCGACCCCACAATTACGGAGATAATATCTTGTTCCGAAAAATCTAACCGAAGTTTATCTATTTTTCCCTTTTGTTGAAAATAAAACTCGTATAAGGATTGACCAACTGAAGGTTTAGTTTGAATCAAATCTTTTAACAAACTAAACATGTTACGCTTTGTTCTAAAAGTGTCTAATAGTGTATTTCTCCAGTCTTCCCACGTCCAGGTAGTCCATCGTGTTTTATTTTTTTGCAATGAATCATACCAGGTTTTAGCTGTGTTACGCAATTTTTGCAAAGCTTGATATTGTGTGACACGATCTGACCAACCGAAAGCACGAGCATTGGCTTCGACTACATTTAACCACATGGTAATATTGTCCACTAAAGGATCAAACTCCGGTATCACTGATGATAAAATAACATTTTGGCTTACTGTGGGAGACACACGCTTGGTGTGTCTCGATTTCCTGCGCCGCCTGTCATTACCACTACTGCTGGATGAACTCGACGAAGAACTGGAATTCGAGGAGCTCGTAGACGTATTCCTCCTTCTTGCCCTGTTCCTTTTTTGGCGCTTTCGGCTGCGTGGCATTTTTGTGAGCGTTGTTCCTTAACACTTCTGATGTAAGCTTAAACATAATTACACAAAGGATTATTACAAGAAACAATAGAGTAGGTATATTAATTTTAATGGATCAACAATATAAATTATTTATACACTTTGATAGGTTTATATTACATTATAATACTTAGTAAAACGTTTAGATACTGTACAATAATTTTCTTTGTTCTCTTTTTAAAGAGAACGACTAACATAAATTTTCCAACTACTTGTTGTCTACTCCGCGTTCAAAAGTAAAGTGCCCGTTAAAACTGAGCCTCGCCAACCCATCATTCGCTTACGTCATCGCAGCCTCGCCATTGGTCGTAGGGGCTCGACCAATAGCGTGGCACCTCCGACCAATGACAGACAAGTACGTAAGAAATATCATTTGACAGGCTCATTTTACCGGAAACGTAATGATTACTATTTAAATATATCTAATCTAATAAATCACTTAATTAACTAATCTTGTTACAGTAAATAATATCCTATTTTATAAATACACATAATTAATTTATAAATCACTAGTTAAATAATTACGCAGTTATTTCCGATCGTGGATTTTTAGACGAAGATGGAGGCGGCGACAACATAATAATAACCAAAAACTTTAAATTTAATATGTCAATATTATTATTTTAAAGTTTTAATAATTTTTTAAATTACAAAGGGAATAGTCGCCAAAATATAAATCATAGGTACTAATAAAAGCTCGCATTTTCTTAAATCCGATCGAAAATAAAGCGACAGAGTTTTCAAAGACAGTTTATTTTTGTATGCCTTTCATAGAAGCTTTGGTTAGCTTTAATCGGTCGTAAAAAATATACATTCTTACGTCAGCGCCGACTGGAACGAATCGTCAGATTATTTTTCATTTTAAATCGTATTCCTTCGACACTCTTTCAGGGTTCTATTCCTGATATAGTGCTTTGTGCTTTATATTATAGTGTCATATATTTTATCAATATCTATATCTATACTTCTATATCTATACTAATATTATTATTTCTGAAATTTTTGTTTAATACCCGTGCGAAGCCGGGGCGGACCGCTAGTATATTATAAAGAGGAAAGATTTGATTGTTTGTATGTTTGTTTGAATTGAATAGGCTCCGAAACTACTGGACCGATTTGTAAAATTCTTTCACCATTAGAATCCTAAATTTTCCGTGATGAACATAGGCTATATAATATTTTCAAAAAAGTTAGGGATCTGCATGAAAAATTCAATAATTGAACCGTGCGCTGTATATTCAACCTCTTTTTCTATTATGGCGCGTCAGAATAGAAAAAGAGGTTGAATACTTATACGCGCACGGTGCTTGCTTTTTGTCTACGGCCAGTGTCAGTTATAGAGTGTCGAGTCAATGTCAAAATCCCCAATGCTGTTAAAAAAAGTAAGGGATCCGTATTAAAACTGTGAAACCCATCATGTTAGTGTGTATTATTTCTGAAATTTTTGTTTAATACCCGTGCGAAGCCGGGGCGGACCGCTAGTATATTATAAAGAGGAAAGATTTGATTGTTTGTTTGTATTGAATAGGCTCCGAAACTACTGGACCGATTTGTAAAATTCTTTCACCATTAGAATCCTAAATTTTCCGTGATGAACATAGGCTATATAATATTTTCAAAAAAGTTAGGGATCCGCATGAAAAATTCCATAATTAAATCGTGCGCTATATGTATATTCAACCTCTTGTTCTATTATGGCTCCGCTGCTTGCTTTTTCTCTACGGCCAGTCTCAGTTATGGAGTGTAGTAGAGTCAATGTCAAAAACCCAAATGCAAAGTAAGGGATCCGTACGGAAATTGCGAAACCCATCGTGTTAGTGTGTATAATTTCTGAAATGTTTGTTTAATACCCGTGCGAAGCCGAGGCGGACCGCTAGTGTTAAAATAATTGTGTTCCCTTGCAAAATCGTTGAGCAGCCCATTTGTAGAAACTTTCTAAGAAAATCGTGGTCTTTTATAAGGTCATCTGAGCTGGCAAGGTCTTTCAAGTCGTTGAACTTCCATGCATAATAATTAAAAAATAGTACTAATAATTATAATTATTAGTACTATTTTAACGGGTATTTATCGCGTTTATTTAACTTTTTTTTTCCATGCATAATGTTTATCATAGAATCTACAAGAATGGGCCGAAAACTATGGACGAATATGGCAAACCCCATAAATCGAATTGCCAAATCGAATCAAACTTTATGGAAGAATATAATATTCTATAATATAGACTTCCATAGTAGCGGATTAAAAATAATATTTAAAGTTGCGTAAAAGATATAATAAAGAAGTATGATATGAAAACGTTGATGCTGGGCTAGGGCGACTTGAGATCAGTTCAATAATTGAGTTTCAATGTTCTAATTCGGTTCAATGCCTATGTTATTTTATTATATTACGGTGTATGGACTTTACCGCGAGCAGTCTTTATTTTACATCTTTAGGGTGTAGATGACGTGTTTTATATTTGTGTATATGTTACGGCTAAAGGTGGGTGTGAACATAAACTTAAGATCAGCCGGCTAAACCTAGGTTTATCTTCGAGGAGGTGTTAATGTTAGTTTCGTCTATCTTTAGCCGGCTAAACTCAAGTGTAACCGCAAGCCCTTGGCTAAAAATGTAGAAGGAAATGGAAACTATTTTGACACGAAAACTTTTATTAAAAAATAATCACTCTCATTACACATACTTTTATGTACCTATGTAGGTATTCAAAATTACAATTACAAAATATTAATCTCTTAAAACAATATCTACCTAATCATTAAAATAAAATAATAAGGAACCATTTGTTCATTACAGATACTTCTGTAGGTATTTAAAATTACAAAATAAAACTTCTTCAGTGTTAATAACTTAAAACAATATCTATCTACTCATTAACGTGTGCGCGCATTGTCTCCCCACCACCCCCTCAAACCCTCTGCCTGCCCGGCGCGTCCATCGAATAGGTACATTTTTAACCGTATCGTTTCGGTTAATGTGCACATTAACCGGCTAAAGATGGAATATCACGACACAAACTAACATGATATCGAACTTTAGCTGCTTGTCGAAGATAAACCTAAGTTTAGCCGGCTAATCTTAAGTTTATGTTCTCACCTACCTTTAGCCGTAACATATATAAGGAAGGCCTTCCTATACGTGACAAAACCTCAGAATCAGCTTAAATTACATGACTTTTTTCTTCCAACAATTTTATAAGTAGGTATATTGTGTTTTTTACTCTATTTATATTACCTATGTTATTATAAACCTACTATTCTTTGCGGATACCTACCTAAATTTGAAAACAGTAAACCTGACACTAATACCTCATTTCCTAAAGTTGTAACCTTCTTACGTGTAATTCTCAAACTGAATTCGTACGAATCTACTCTACACACTGAATACTCACACAGACCGTTATAACATGTGTCGACAGGTGTACGCCCTAGTACACGTCCGACCTCAACGCACGGTGGGAATGCGTTTAGATTTACTTGCCTTCCTTTGACATGTCTGCACATTCTTATATCTACGTACCTAATGTGCACTATTTGTTATAAGTATTATACTTAGTTATAAATAAATAATGCTGGTCAATTCACACAACATTATCTAGCCCCAAGCTAAGCAGATCTTGAGTTGTGTTATTGAGTAGGTAAATTCAATTTCAAAAATTCTTTATTAAAACCTAATCAAACATTACATTGGTACTATACGATTCCCGCCTCGGGACAAATATTTGTACGATCTGCAGATGTTTGTTCAGGGGTTCTGGTTGTTTTCTATGTATAATAAAAAATATCTATCTATTTAATTTAATAATATTGTATTATGTATATCAGTCATCTAGTACCCATAACACAAGCTCTGCTTAGCTTGGGGCTAGATGATGTTGTGTGGATTGTCCAGCATTATTTATTATTTATTTATTTAGTAGCTTTTTTAGCTTTAGGGCGCTTGTCAAAAATACGTAGGTTATGACATGAGAAAGTGACTGCTTATGACGACGTTATGAATACATAGTACATGTAGGTACTACCTCTTCAAAAACAGCCAACATTATTTTATTTCCTTGCCTAGTTCGCATAAATGTTCGGCTAAAGCAGACTGTCATACATAATTGAGACTAGACAAATGCGCCGGCATTTATAGTGCACGTGTGTGGTGTGGGTGACTCTCGTGCGAAAACTAAGCCAAAAGCTCATTTACGTCCTCATCATTTAATTTCATTTATTTATTATGGAGTCAGTCAAAGATTACATCTCTGCACCAACTTAATTATGTTAAGTTGTAATAAAATAATAAATAATAATCAAGATAATTGACGTCACAGCCCTTCTGCACCAGCGTTCCGCTTCGGGCGCCACCACACACAGCGGACCTTTGTAATAAAACCTTAAACTAACCTTTGCAATGAAACCTTAGTTCTAAGGTTTCATTGCAAACGAAAGGTTTTATTTCTAAATAAAACCTTTCGTGAGTTTTAAATTACAACGCCATCTAGCGTCAATTTTATTCATCAACGTGCAGGAAATTTGCGAATGGTGTTGAATGAAATTGACACTTGGAAAATTATCGTATGTACTTTTACAACTCGTGTAATCGTGTATTATTTATTGATCAGACACTCATTGAAATATTATAGTGGACTTGCCTCCTTAAAAAAATCGCCATTGTCACCACGCTAAGCACTTTGATAGGCGGATTAATAACCGCAGTACAGGTGCTAAAAATACACTGAATCAAGCAGCTGTCCTTTGCAAGGTATGTTCCCTTATCCGGCTTTTGCTACTTTGGAGGGGAACTACTCTATGTAATAGCTTATGACAATGTGGTTTGGCCTAATTATTTCGGTTCTTTATAAACCTGGAACAAATAACAATTCTCGAATTTTGTTATATTGCTTATTATAACTTTAATGTGGTGCTCATAAGTTCAAAATGAGCATTCAAGTACGTGTTTAAAGTTTTATGTATATGTGTAATTTAATTAAAGACAGCATAAGTATAAGTATTATTTTTTTATGTTGACGTCGAAATATTTGATGTACCTTTGTTTAATTTTGGACAAAATTATGAATAAAATTTTAAAGAATCTGTTATAATTTTACGTCTGGCAAACATCAGATCTCACTAATTACGAATACAAGTGTAAAGATAAATTATTTCTATTTACATCAAACCAGTGAATATGTGTAACATCGATTGCATCACGCTGTGAGAGAAAGCTCTATTGTGGCGAACTTAGGCTATAACTGTGATAATTTTATGCATGATTGATCGTTGGTCAACTCTGGTAGCGCAAGTCTCTACTCGACGTTGTATTACAATAGGAAGCAATAGGTACCAAAAGGTTTCTCTGGCAAAGTCGAAATAACTAAAAACTTTTTAAAAACTAATAAAACTTGCATATGGAAGGAAAGTTCATAGGAGTTTTATTCTTTATTTATACCCTTACATTTCAATGAACAATGTAACTACCTCCCTAGGTTTCGCCATGGACCAATTTTGCGTAGAGCAAAAATGTAGAGCAAATCGCCGCCCCCACCGAATAATATGGTTACCGACTATTACGATAGAAGTGTTTTTATTTGAAATAATTGTTCCTGAGGTGCGATTACACCTTGTGAATTTTTTTCAGGCAAATCGTACGAGTAGTTCTTGAGATAGGCTTTTTGTAATGGATTTTACTTTATTATTAAACGAAAATAAAAACAACATTTTGATCCGAACAACATTGCAACAGGTTAATACTCACTCCTCGGTTTCTCGCTTTTTGTTGTAAGATGCGATTGCGATTTTATTCGGGAAAGAAGTATAAAACTTAGTTTTCGTAAAGTAGAAAACCCTCTTATTCAGGTTTTCTTTGAAGTTCTTTATTACAGTATAGTTTTTCACTATATTTAATTCAAAATATCTGCAATGGTTACATCTATTAATGTATTTTTAATATAAAAAAAGCCATCGTAATCTATGTAGAGATAGTAGGTTGCGATGATTTACTCACTTAATGACAGATTATGAAATCCCGAGATGTGGCTTTGGCAAGCTTATAGTAGCCAAAGCAACGTCTTTTAAAATCGCTCTCATTTCGTCTTAGGTAAAAAAAGTGATAGCACATGACCCTCACCCAGCATGAGCTAACGTCCAACGATGATAATATTGTGCTCTAATTTAGAAGCCCCCAATGTTTTCTACTCTTTGCCAAGATTTCGAGTGCTTGATATTAAAATCCTAACCACCAAAAAGAATGAATACCGCAGATCAAAAACAAAAGCGGATACTGCATAACAAAACGACCAAACACACTCGCAAGGGCTACAGAATCCTACCGAGATCTGTACACGAGCCAAAATAATGTGCCAGAGACAAAGCTGTTGGAAGCTGATGAAGATAAGGTATCGACAATATTTCCAAGAGAGGTAGGAGTTAGGTAGGAGCTAAGTTTTTTTAAACAAACCACCCGGACCCTTCAACACAAATGAATTCTTTATAGCTACCAGAGGAAGCAATCATCACAGTTCTCACAATGATATTCAATGAAATAATAAATCTGAAAAAAAAACTAATTCATTATCTTATCCATACAAAGAGGATTAAAATTCCACAAGTAATTATTGGGCAATCAGCTTGATGACAAGCATATACATTATAAAATATTTTCCAAAACAATTGTTGGCCGGATACCAAGCCTTTAAAAGACTTGAACACATAAAAAAAGTATGGCATGGTGGTTGCTAAGGCAACTAAAGCATTTAAAATACAAGGATCATTAGAAACATTTAAAATTTTTGCTCTACTACCGTCAAACTGGAAAAGAACGAAAGCAGATCTTGAGAAAATAATTTCAAAACCTCAATTGGTAGAATTATGGCCTAAAAATAAATGTAGATTATACTAACATAATTTAAGGTTTGCCGATGATCTGATAATTCGGTCCAATAAGCCTGAAGAACTCGCTAATATGATACAAAGAAAGTGGAAAAGTAGGGCATCTACATATTAATAGTCTGAAAATTAAGTTTAACCAATAACACTCAGCACAATAGAGTCGGTATGTTAAGGAATATACTTATCTCGGAAAAATCCTTATCTGCTATAACTTTACCTCACCAAATTATCTAACAACAAAATAAATAAATACAAGAATAGTTGCTTGAAAGAGATACTGGCCATTTAATAAATCATAAAAACAAAGAGCTTTGTCTGAAAATTTAAAGGAAACTTTAAAATAAATGTGTTCTTCCAATTTTTTAATTTAAGAAACCAAACATGGGACCTGAGGAAAGCGCATAATAGAAAGTTGGATGTTTGTCAGATTGTTCGGTGATAGGTCTTTGGAGAGAAGTTTGCTATGAATACAATCAGGCAGAGTATAATCTTTCTTTCTTTCTCTTCTATACTATGTTATTTTTATAGAAAAATAAATGTAGATAGGTCACACTTTAAGAAGAACTGAAAAGTCGAATAAAACTATTACCTACATTTACGACTACATTACCCAGGAATCAAAATAGAAAATTTGGACGACCTTTCAAAAGGTGGAAATAAGACATAAATAAAATCCATCACTGGAAAGACAAGAATTGTCAAGGATAGAAACGAATGGAAGAAGCTAGAAGAGGCAAGTGTAAACTAGGGCAAACAGATAACATGTCCTAGTATATAAGACTTAAGAAATCATTGTACGTTATCTGCATAAAGGTTTTTCATTATTTTATCT